>JAJVHD010000100.1:0-194518 GCA_022207745.1 Brachionus rubens | reverse complement strand
GATAAATGATCAGGGTCAAGAACAACAAATCCAACAAAAAGACGAAAAGAATCCAAAAAGTATTGGTAATTTTTGTAACAAATTATGTCTATCAAATGAAAGTAGACAGCCAAAAAATTACGAATCAATTATCGAGAATCCAGATGAGAGCTGGTCATCGCATAATCAAGAACAAACATATTTAAGCGAAGAAGAATTAATAAAAATAATCGAATCGGATCCTTTTGCAAATTCGGATGAATTCCCAATAATTTAGTTTTTTTTTTTAACTTTTTTTTCATTGATTTTGTGTAAATGTTAAATTTAAATTAGTTTTTTCAAAAAGTTATGTTTTGTTAATTTTGTAAATTTAATAGTTAATTCAACTTTTTTTTCCTTAAATAAATAAAAAAAACAAAAAACAAAAAAGATTTTAAATTTTTATTCCCCTAAAAACTCCGAGGAAAAATGAGCAGGGATTTCTTTCAAAACAGATGAAAAATTAAAAATGAGCTAAAGGTGTTGAGTGAAAACTTTGTTGAAAAAATAATTGATTTAAAAAAGGGAATTTAGGTTGAGGAAGAGCATGTTGAGTGAAGTGATTTTATTAATAATTTATTTGAATAAAGAAGGGAATTTAGGTTGAGGAAGAGCATGTTGAGTGAGTGAGAGTTTGTTTTAAAGTAAGCTTTTTATTTAACCCGTTACTCATTAGCACGTCCGCCTGGCATAAAAAAGGGAATTTAGGTTGAGGAAGAGCATGTTGAGTGAGTACTTCTGAAAAAAAATAACCGAATTAAAAAGGGAATTTAGGTTGAGGAAGAGAATGTTGAGTGTTTGAGAGTTTGTTTTAAAGTAAGCTTTTTATTTAACCCGTTACTCATTAGCACGTCCACCTGGCATAAAAAAGGGAATTTAGGTTGAGGAAGAGCATGTTGAGTGAGGTGATTTTATAAATATTTTATTTGAGTAAAATTTGTAATTTAGGATGAGGTAGAGCATGTTTAGTGAGGACTTTTGAATAAAATAACCGAATAAAAAAGGGAATTTAGGTTGAGGAAGAGCATGTTGAGTGAGGACATTTAAGTAATTTGATGAAAAAAGTTTGAATTTAGGTTGAGGAAGAGCATGTTGGGTGAGTACTTCTGCAAAAAAATATCCGAAAAAAAATGGGAATTTAGGTTGAAGAAGAGCATGTTGAGTGAGGTGATTTTAATAATATTTTATTTGAGTAAAATTTGTAATTTAGGTTGAGGAAGAGCATGTTGAGTGAGGACATTTAAGAAATTTGATGAAAAAAGTTTGAATTTAGGTTGAGGAAGAGCATTTTGAGTGAGGACATTTATCATTTGATGAAAAAAGTTTGAATTTAGGTTGAGGAAGTGCATGTTGAGTGAGTGAGAGTTTGTTTAAAAGTTAGCTTTTTATTTAACCCGTTACTCATTATCACGTCCGCCTGCCATAAAAAAGGGAATTTAGGTTGAGGAAGAGCATGTTGAGTGAGGTGATTTTATAAATATTTTATTTGAGTAAAATTTGTAATTTAGGATGAGGTAGAGCATGTTTAGTGAGGACTTTTGAAAAAAATAACCGAATAAAAAAGGGAATTTAGGTTGAGGAAGAGCATGTTGAGTGAGGACATTTAAGTAATTTGATGAAAAAAGTTTGAATTTAGGTTGAGGAAGTGCATGTTGAGTGAGTACTTCTGCGAAAAAATATCCGAATAAAAAAGTGAATTTTGGTTGAGAAGGAGCATGTTTAGTAAGTACTTCTGCAAAAAAATAACCGAAAAAAAAAGGGAATTTAGGTTGAGGAAGAGCATGTTGAGTGAGTGAGAGTTTGTTTAAAAGTTAGCTTTTTATTTAACCCGTTACTCATTAGCACGTCCGCCTGCCATAAAAAAGGGAATTTAGGTTGAGGAAGTGCATGGTGAGTGAGTACTTCTGCAAAAAATATCCGAATAAAAAAAGGAATTTATGTTGAGGAAGAGCATGTTGAGTAAGGTGATTTTATTAATAATTTATTTGAATAAAGAAGGGAATTTAGGTTGAGGAAGTGCATGTTGAGTGAGTACTTCTGAAAAAAAATAACCGAATTAAAAAGGGAATTTAGGTTGAGGAAGAGCATGTTGAGTGAGTACTTCTGAAAAAAAATAACCGAATTAAAAAGGGAATTTAGGTTGAGGAAGAGCATGTTGAGTGAGGTGATGTTATTAATTTTTATTTTAGTAAAATTTGTAATTTAGGTTGAGGAAAAGCATGTTGAGTGAGGTGATTTTATTAATTTTTATTTTAGTAAAATTTGTAATTTAGGTTGAGGAAGAGCATGTTGAGTGAGTACTTCTGAAAAAAATAACCGAATAAAAAAGGGAATTTAGGTTTAGAAGGAGCATGGTGAGTGAGTACTTCTGCAAAAAAATATCCGAATAAAAAAGTGAATTTAGGTTGAGGAAGAGAATTTTGATTGAGGACATTTAAGTAATTTGATGAAAAAGTTTGAATTTAGGCTGAGGAAGTGCATGTTGAGTGAGTTCTTCTTCGAAAAAATATCCGAATAAAGAAGGGAATTTAGGTTGAGGAAGAGCATGTTGAGTGAGTACTTCTGCAAAAAATATCCGAATAAAAAAGGGAATTTAGGTTGAGGAAGAGCATGTTGAGTGAGGACATTTAAGTAATTTGATGAAAAAGTTTGAATTTAGGTTGAGGAAGTGCATGTTGAGTGAGTGAGAGTTTGTTTAAAAGTTAGCTTTTTATTTAACCCGTTACTCATTAGCACGTCAGCCTGCCATAAAAAAGGGAATTTAGGTTGAGGAAGAGCATGTTGAGTGAGTAAGAGTTTGTTTAAAAGTTAGCTTTTTATTTAACCCGTTACTCATTAGAACGTCCGCCTGGCATAAAAAAGGGAATTTAGGTTGAGGAAGAGCATGTTGAGTGAGGACATTTAAGAAATTTGATGAAAAAAGTTTGAATTTAGGTTGAGGAAGGGCATGTTGAGTGAGTACTTCTGCAAAAAATATCCGAATAAAAAAGGGAATTTAGGTTGAGGAAGAGCATGTTGAGTGAGGACATTTAAGTAATTTGATGAAAAAGTTTGAATTTAGGTTGAGGAAGTGCATGTTGAGTGAGTGAGAGTTTGTTTAAAAGTTAGCTTTTTATTTAACCCGTTACTCATTAGCACGTCCGCCTGCCATAAAAAAGGGAATTTAGGTTGAGGAAGAGCATGTTGAGTGAGTACTTCTGCAAAAAAATATCCGAAAAAAAAAGGGAATTTAGGTTGAGGAAGAGCATGTTGAGTGAGTACTTCTGCAAAAAAATATCCGAAAAAAAAAGGGAATTTAGGTTGAGGAAGAGCATGTTGAGTGAGTACTTCTGCAAAAAAATATCCGAAAAAAAAAGGGAATTTAGGTTGAGGAAGAGCATGTTGAGTGAGGACATTTAAGAAATTTGATGAAAAAAGTTTGAATTTAGGTTGAGGAAGAGCATTTTGAGTGAGGACATTTATCATTTGATGAAAAAAGTTTGAATTTAGGTTGAGGAAGTGCATGTTGAGTGAGTGAGAGTTTGTTTAAAAGTTAGCTTTTTATTTAACCCGTTACTCATTAGCACGTCCGCCTGGCATAAAAAAGGGAATTTAGGTTGAGGAAGAGCATGTTGAGTGAGGTGATTTTATTAATATTTAATTTGTGTAAAATTTGTAATTTTGGTTGCGGAAAGGCATGTTTAGTGAGGTGTTTTTATTAATATTCTATTTGAATAAAAAAGAGAATTTAGGTTGAGGAAGAGCTTGTTGAGTGAGTACTTCTGCAAAAAAATATCCGAATAAAAAAGGGAATTTAGGTTGAGGAAGAGCATGTTTAGTGAGGACATTTAAGTGATTTGATGAAAAAAGTTTGAATTTAGGTTGAGGAAGAGCATGTTGAGTGAGGACATTTAAGTAATTTGATGAAAAAAGTTTGAATTTAGGTTGAGGAAGAGCATGTTGAGTGAAGTGATTTTATTAATAATTTATTTGAATAAAGAAGGGAAATGAGGTTGAGGAAGAGCATGTTGAGTGAGTACTTCTGCAAAAAAATATCCGAAAAAAAAATGGAATTTAAGTTGAGGAAGAGCATGTTGAGTGAGGTGATTTTATAAATATTTTATTTGAGTAAAATTTGTAATTTAGGATGAGGTAGAGCATGTTTAGTGAGGACTTTTGAAAAAAATAACCGAATAAAAAAGGGAATTTAGGTTGAGGAAGAGCATGTTGAGTGAGGACATTTAAGTAATTTGATGAAAAAAGTTTGAATTTAGGTTGAGGAAGAGCATGTTGGGTGAGTACTTCTGCAAAAAAATATCCGAAAAAAAATGGGAATTTAGGTTGAGGAAGAGCATGTTGAGTGAGTACTTCTGCAAAAAAATATCCGAATAAAAAAGTGAATTTAGGTTGAGGAAGAGAATTTTGATTGAGGACATTTAAGTAATTTGATGAAAAAAGTTTGAATTTAGGCTGAGGAAGTGCATGTTGAGTGAGTTCTTCTTCGAAAAAATATCCGAATAAAGAAGGGAATTTAGGTTGAGGAAGAGCATGTTGAGTGTGTGAGAGTTTGTTTAAAAGTTAGCTTTTTATTTAACCCGTTACTCATTAGCACGTCCGCCTGGCATAAAAAAGGGAATTTAGGTTGAGGAAGAGCATGTTGAGTGAGTACTTCTGCAAAAAAATATCCGAAAAAAAAAGGGAATTTAGGTTGAGGAAGAGAATTTTGATTGAGGACATTTAAGTAATTTGATGAAAAAAGTTTGAATTTAGGCTGAGGAAGTGCATGTTGAGTGAGTTCTTCTTCGAAAAAATATCCGAATAAAGAAGGGAATTTAGGTTGAGGAAGAGCATGTTGAGTGAGTACTTCTGCAAAAAATATCCGAATAAAAAAGGGAATTTAGGTTGAGGAAGAGCATGTTGAGTGAGGACATTTAAGTAATTTGATGAAAAAAATTGAATTTAGGTTGAGGAAGTGCATGTTGAGTGAGTGAGAGTTTGTTTAAAAGTTAGCTTTTTATTTAACCCGTTACTCATTAGCACGTCAGCCTGCCATAAAAAAGGGAATTTAGGTTGAGGAAGAGCATGTTGAGTGAGTAAGAGTTTGTTTAAAAGTTAGCTTTTTATTTAACCCGTTACTCATTAGAACGTCCGCCTGGCATAAAAAAGGGAATTTAGGTTGAGGAAGAGCATGTTGAGTGAGGACATTTAAGAAATTTGATGAAAAAAGTTTGAATTTAGGTTGAGGAAGAGCATGTTGAGTGAGTACTTCTGCAAAAAATATCCGAATAAAAAAGGGAATTTAGGTTGAGGAAGAGCATGTTGAGTGAGGACATTTAAGTAATTTGATGAAAAAGTTTGAATTTAGGTTGAGGAAGTGCATGTTGAGTGAGTGAGAGTTTGTTTAAAAGTTAGCTTTTTATTTAACCCGTTACTCATTAGCACGTCCGCCTGCCATAAAAAAGGGAATTTAGGTTGAGGAAGAGCATGTTGAGTGAGTACTTCTGCAAAAAAATATCCGAAAAAAAAAGGGAATTTAGGTTGAGGAAGAGCATGTTGAGTGAGTACTTCTGCAAAAAAATATCCGAAAAAAAAGGGAATTTAGGTTGAGGAAGAGCATGTTGAGTGAGTACTTCTGCAAAAAAATATCCGAATAAAAAAGGGAATTTAGGTTGAGGAAGAGCATGTTGAGTGAGGACATTTAAGTAATTTGATGAAAAAAGTTTGAATTTAGGTTGAGGAAGTGCATGTTGAGTGAGTACTTCTGCGAAAAAATATCCGAATAAAAAAGTGAATTTTGGTTGAGAAGGAGCATGTTGAGTGAGGTGATTTTAATAATATTTTATTTGAGTAAAAAAGAAAATTTAGGTTGAGGAAGAGCATGTTGAGTGAGGACATTTAAGTAATTTGATGAAAAAGTTTGAATTTAGGTTGAGGAAGTGCATGTTGAGTGAGTGAGAGTTTGTTTAAAAGTTAGCTTTTTATTTAACCCGTTACTCATTAGCACGTCCGCCTGCCATAAAAAAGGGAATTTAGGTTGAGGAAGAGCATGTTGAGTGAGTACTTCTGCAAAAAAATATCCGAAAAAAAAAGGGAATTTAGGTTGAGGAAGAGCATGTTGAGTGAGGACATTTAAGAAATTTGATGAAAAAAGTTTGAATTTAGGTTGAGGAAGAGCATTTTGAGTGAGGACATTTATCATTTGATGAAAAAAGTTTGAATTTAGGTTGAGGAAGTGCATGTTGAGTGAGTGAGAGTTTGTTTAAAAGTTAGCTTTTTATTTAACCCGTTACTCATTAGCACGTCCGCCTGGCATAAAAAAGGGAATTTAGGTTGAGGAAGAGCATGTTGAGTGAGGTGATTTTATTAATATTTAATTTGTGTAAAATTTGTAATTTTGGTTGCGGAAAGGCATGATATGTGAGTGAAGCATTACTTTTTGCTATTTTTTCTTTAAATTCTTTTATCTGTAATCAATCAATTGAATAGTTTATAATTCTATCATACTCTAATTTATTTTCAAGTAATGGATCTTATATAATAGTAACTATTCTCATCATTCTGGTCATAATTCTTAATGTAGTAAATATTTTTCAGAAATCAAATTGAAAACCATTTATTTTATTTAGAGACTTAGTTAAAAAAAATCAAACGTTAAAAATTAAAATTATCAAGAATGAGCGATAGACAAATACAATCGTACTTGAATAGGATAAAATCTAGTGATCCTAGAAAACTCTATTTTATCCAAGTGATTGTTCCATCGCTTCGGTCAAAATCTTCATCTGTGAGTGAAAGTCCGTCAAGTGTTTGGAATTGTCCTATTTGTTATGATCAAAAAAAATTAATCGAAGTAATATCATGTGACAATATTATCGTAGACGATTCGAAATTTGAATTCTCAAATTATTATGCCTATATAAGACATCTAAACGAACAGCATTCTTCTGTTTTACCATGTGATGGCAAAGTCTTTTCGAATGATGATTCAAGTCCACTAAACTGTTTAATATGTAAAAAGTCATTTACCCGAAGAGAGCATCTCAATAAACACAAGAAAAGCAAACTTCATTTGAAAAACATGGAAAACTATGAAGATGAATCGGTAGTTTGCAAATCAAAAGATGTGAATCAAAATAAAACAGAACCAGAAGAACAAGTATTAATCGTAAACAAGTCGACAAAAAGAAAGAGAAGTGATTCAGAAACAGATTCACAATCTTCAATTCTAAATGAAAAACGTTACAAGAAATGTGAAAACACGGTTTCTGCTATTTACAAAAGAAGTAGCGATGAAAATACTGTTCTTAATAATACATATGAATACAATGACGACGACATTCCAAGTGCTCAAGATCCAAGTCTAAGTAAAGAGTTTAAATTCTCCTTTGAAAAGGTCGTGTCTTTTTTTGATGAGAAAATTGATAGACAAGAGACTTCTCATGGTTCCGTAGATGAAATTTGTTTAATCAACAGTAGTCTTCGAAGTTGTAAAGAAGAACAAGCAACTCAACTGTTACCAGAAAACAAAAATACACAAGAATGCACAAAATCTGAACAACAAAATCAAAATAAAAAGAGAAACATAAATCAAGTGGATTCAGAGAGTGAAGAATCATTTGATGAGGATGATGATGATTTATTGGTAAAAAGCTTAGAGACTTTTGAATGCCAAGCAAAAAAAAAAATAAAAGCCAATAGTATATAGATAATAATTAATGTATTAGATAGATTTGTTTATTTGTAAAAATTGTGAATATAGTAAATTTAATATCGTTAAAATTTTGAAACAAAAACGTTTTCTTAAAATCATGGACAAGCTAAGAGAGTTTCAATCAATACAACGCAACCGAAAAGAGGAATTAGAAAAGATTATAAAACAAGAAAAACATTCGCTTGAGAAAAGACATCGTGAAGAAAAAATGGAACTCGAATTAAAACATACACGTCTCAAGGCCCAGTTGAAGGATCAGTTAATCGAAGAGAGAGAAAAAAGATCGATGGACAAAGAAAATACGAAAAAAGCAAAACGAAGAGCCGATCTTGAACAAGACATTAACGAGCTTGATAATGATCAACAAAAAACAAGTAACAAAAGATTGAGAACAAAAACTAGTACTCAACTTGATGAAATTACAAATAATTCAATAAACATTCGAATAAATGATCAGGGTCAAGAACAACAAATCCAACAAAAAGACGAAAAGAATCCAAAAAGTATTGGTAATTTTTGTAACAAATTATGTCTATCAAATGAAAGTAGACAGCCAAAAAATTACGAATCAATTATCGAGAATCCAGATGAGAGCTGGTCATCGCATAATCAAGAACAAACATATTTAAGCGAAGAAGAATTAATAAAAATAATCGAATCGGATCCTTTTGCAAATTCGGATGAATTCCCAATAATTTAGTTTTTTTTTTTAACTTTTTTTTCATTGATTTTGTGTAAATGTTAAATTTAAATTAGTTTTTTCAAAAAGTTATGTTTTGTTAATTTTGTAAATTTAATAGTTAATTCAACTTTTTTTTCCTTAAATAAATAAAAAAAACAAAAAACAAAAAAGATTTTAAATTTTTATTCCCCTAAAAACTCCGAGGAAAAATGAGCAGGGATTTCTTTCAAAACAGATGAAAAATTAAAAATGAGCTAAAGGTGTTGAGTGAAAACTTTGTTGAAAAAATAATTGATTAAAAAAGGGAATTTAGGTTGAGGAAGAGCATGTTGAGTGAAGTGATTTTATTAATAATTTATTTGAATAAAGAAGGGAATTTAGGTTGAGGAAGAGCATGTTGAGTGAGTGAGAGTTTGTTTTAAAGTAAGCTTTTTATTTAACCCGTTACTCATTAGCACGTCCGCCTGGCATAAAAAAGGGAATATAGGTTGAGGAAGAGCATGTTGAGTGAGTACTTCTGAAAAAAAATAACCGAATTAAAAAGGGAATTTAGGTTGAGGAAGAGAATGTTGAGTGTTTGAGAGTTTGTTTAAAAGTTAGCTTTTTATTTAACCCGTTACTCATTAGCACGTCCGCCTGGCATAAAAAAGGGAATTTAGGTTGAGGAAGAGCATGTTGAGTGAGTACTTCTGAAAAAAAATAACCGAATTAAAAAGGGAATTTAGGTTGAGGAAGAGAATGTTGAGTGTTTGAGAGTTTGTTTTAAAGTAAGCTTTTTATTTAACCCGTTACTCATTAGCACGTCCACCTGGCATAAAAAAGGGAATTTAGGTTGAGGAAGAGCATGTTGAGTGAGGTGATTTTATAAATATTTTATTTGAGTAAAATTTGTAATTTAGGATGAGGTAGAGCATGTTTAGTGAGGACTTTTGAATAAAATAACCGAATAAAAAAGGGAATTTAGGTTGAGGAAGAGCATGTTGAGTGAGGACATTTAAGTAATTTGATGAAAAAAGTTTGAATTTAGGTTGAGGAAGAGCATGTTGAGTGAAGTGATTTTATTAATAATTTATTTGAATAAAGAAGGGAAATGAGGTTGAGGAAGAGCATGTTGAGTGAGGACATTTAAGTAATTTGATGAAAAAAGTTTGAATTTAGGTTTAGGAAGAGCATGGTGAGTGAGTACTTCTGCAAAAAAATATCCGAATAAAAAAATGGAATTTATGTTGAGGAAGAGCATGTTGAGTGAGGTGATTTTATTAATATTTTATTTGAATAAAAAAGGGAATTTAGGTTGAGGAAGAGCATGTTGAGTGAGTACTTCTGCAAAAAAATATCCGAATAAAAAAGTGAATTTAGGTTGAGGAAGAGCATGTTTAGTGAGGACATTTAAGAAATTTGATGAAAAAAGTTTGAATTTAGGTTGAGGAAGAGCATGTTGAGTGAGGACATTTAAGGAATTTTTTCGAATAAAAAAGGGAATTTAGGTTGAGGAAGAGCATGTTGAGTGAGGACATTTAAGTAATTTGATGAAAAAAGTTTGAATTTAGGTTGAGGAAGAGCATGGTGAGTGAGTACTTCTGCAAAAAAATATCCGAATAAAAAAGGGAATTTAGGTTGAGGAAGAGCATGTTGAGTGAGGTGATTTTATTAATATTTTATTTGAATAAAAAAGAAAATTTAGGTTGAGGAAGTGCATGTTGAGTGAGTGAGAGTTTGTTTAAAAGTTAGCTTTTTATTTAACCCGTTACTCATTAGCACGTCCGCCTGGCATAAAAAAGGGAATTTAGGTTGAGGAAGAGCATGTTGAGTGAGGTGATTTAATTAATATTTTATTTGAATAAAAAAGAGAATTTAGGTTGAGGAAGAGCTTTTTGAGTGAGTACTTCTGCAAAAAAATATCCGAATAAAAAAGGGAATTTAGGTAAAGGAAGAGCATGTTGAGTGAGTACTTCTGCAAAAAAATATCCGAATAAAAAAGTGAATTTAGGTTGAGGAAGAGCATGTTTAGTGAGGTGTTTTTATTAATATTCTATTTGAATAAAAAAGAGAATTTAGGTTGAGGAAGAGCTTGTTGAGTGAGTACTTCTGCAAAAAAATATCCGAATAAAAAAGGGAATTTAGGTTGAGGAAGAGCATGTTTAGTGAGGACATTTAAGTGATTTGATGAAAAAAGTTTGAATTTAGGTTGAGGAAGAGCATGTTGAGTGAGGACATTTAAGTAATTTGATGAAAAAAGTTTGAATTTAGGTTGAGGAAGAGCATGTTGAGTGAAGTGATTTTATTAATAATTTATTTGAATAAAGAAGGGAAATGAGGTTGAGGAAGAGCATGTTGAGTGAGGACATTTAAGTAATTTGATGAAAAAAGTTTGAATTTAGGTTGAGGAAGAGCATGTTGGGTGAGTACTTCTGCAAAAAAATATCCGAAAAAAAATGGGAATTTAGGTTGAGGAAGAGCATGTTGAGTGAGGTGATTTTAATAATATTTTATTTGAGTAAAATTTGTAATTTAGGTTGAGGAAGAGCATGTTGAGTGAGTACTTCTGCAAAAAAATATCCGAATAAAAAAGTGAATTTAGGTTGAGGAAGAGAATTTTGATTGAGGACATTTAAGTAATTTGATGAAAAAAGTTTGAATTTAGGCTGAGGAAGTGCATGTTGAGTGAGGACATTTAAGGAATTTTTTCGAATAAAAAAGGGAATTTAGGTTGAGGAAGAGCATGTTGAGTGAGGACATTTAAGTAATTTGATGAAAAAAGTTTGAATTTAGGTTTAGGAAGAGCATGGTGAGTGAGTACTTCTGCAAAAAAATATCCGAATAAAAAAGGGAATTTAGGTTGAGGAAGAGCATGTTGAGTGAGGTGATTTTATTAATATTTTATTTGAATAAAAAAGGGAATTTAGGTTGAGGAAGAGCATGTTGAGTGAGGACATTTAAGAAATTTGATGAAAAAAGTTTGAATTTAGGTTGAGGAAGGGCATGTTGAGTGAGTACTTCTGCAAAAAATATCCGAATAAAAAAGGGAATTTAGGTTGAGGAAGAGCATGTTGAGTGAGGACATTTAAGTAATTTGATGAAAAAGTTTGAATTTAGGTTGAGGAAGTGCATGTTGAGTGAGTGAGAGTTTGTTTAAAAGTTAGCTTTTTATTTAACCCGTTACTCATTAGCACGTCCGCCTGCCATAAAAAAGGGAATTTAGGTTGAGGAAGAGCATGTTGAGTGAGTACTTCTGCAAAAAAATATCCGAAAAAAAAAGGGAATTTAGGTTGAGGAAGAGCATGTTGAGTGAGTACTTCTGCAAAAAAATATCCGAAAAAAAAAGGGAATTTAGGTTGAGGAAGAGCATGTTGAGTGAGTACTTCTGCAAAAAATATCCGAATAAAAAAGGGAATTTAGGTTGAGGAAGAGCATGTTGAGTGAGGACATTTAAGTAATTTGATGAAAAAGTTTGAATTTAGGTTGAGGAAGTGCATGTTGAGTGAGTGAGAGTTTGTTTAAAAGTTAGCTTTTTATTTAACCCGTTACTCATTAGCACGTCCGCCTGGCATAAAAAAGGGAATTTAGGTTGAGGAAGAGCATGTTGAGTGAGGTGATTTTATAAATATTTTATTTGAGTAAAATTTGTAATTTAGGATGAGGTAGAGCATGTTTAGTGAGGACTTTTGAAAAAAATAACCGAATAAAAAAGGGAATTTAGGTTGAGGAAGAGCATGTTGAGTGAGGACATTTAAGTAATTTGATGAAAAAAGTTTGAATTTAGGTTGAGGAAGAGCATGTTGGGTGAGTACTTCTGCAAAAAAATATCCGAAAAAAAATGGGAATTTAGGTTGAGGAAGAGCATGTTGAGTGAAGTGATTTTATTAATAATTTATTTGAATAAAAAAGGGAATTTAGGTTGAGGAAGTGCATGGTGAGTGAGTACTTCTGCAAAAAATATCCGAATAAAAAAAGGAATTTATGTTGAGGAAGAGCATGTTGAGTAAGGTGATTTTATTAATAATTTATTTGAATAAAGAAGGGAATTTAGGTTGAGGAAGTGCATGTTGAGTGAGTACTTCTGAAAAAAAATAACCGAATTAAAAAGGGAATTTAGGTTGAGGAAGAGCATGTTGAGTGAGTACTTCTGAAAAAAAATAACCGAATTAAAAAGGGAATTTAGGTTGAGGAAGAGCATGTTGAGTGAGGTGATGTTATTAATTTTTATTTTAGTAAAATTTGTAATTTAGGTTGAGGAAAAGCATGTTGAGTGAGGTGATTTTATTAATTTTTATTTTAGTAAAATTTGTAATTTAGGTTGAGGAAGAGCATGTTGAGTGAGTACTTCTGAAAAAAATAACCGAATAAAAAAGGGAATTTAGGTTGAGGAAGAGCATGTTGAGTGAGGACATTTAAGTAATTTGATGAAAAAGTTTGAATTTAGGTTGAGGAAGTGCATGTTGAGTGAGTGAGAGTTTGTTTAAAAGTTAGCTTTTTATTTAACCCGTTACTCATTAGCACGTCCGCCTGGCATAAAAAAGGGAATTTAGGTTGAGGAAGAGCATGTTGAGTGAGGTGATTTTATAAATATTTTATTTGAGTAAAATTTGTAATTTAGGATGAGGTAGAGCATGTTTAGTGAGGACTTTTGAAAAAAATAACCGAATAAAAAAGGGAATTTAGGTTGAGGAAGAGCATGTTGAGTGAGGACATTTAAGTAATTTGATGAAAAAAGTTTGAATTTAGGTTGAGGAAGAGCATGTTGGGTGAGTACTTCTGCAAAAAAATATCCGAATTAAAAAGGGAATTTAGGTTCAGGAAGAGAATGTTGAGTGAGGTGATTTTAATAATATTTTATTTGAGTAAAATTTGTAATTTAGGTTGAGGAAGAGCATGTTGAGTGAAGTGATTTTATTAATAATTTATTTGAATAAAAAAGAGAATTTAGGTTGAGGAAGAGCTTGTTGAGTGAAGTGATTTTATTAATAATTTATTTGAATAAAAAAGAGAATTTAGGTTGAGAAGGAGCATGTTTAGTAAGTACTTCTGCAAAAAAATAACCGAATAATAAAGGGAATTTAGGTTGAGGAAAAGCATGTTTAGTGAGTACTTTTGAAAAAAATAACCGAATAAAAAAGGGAATTTAGGTTGAGGAAGAGCATGTTGAGTGAGTGAGAGTTTGTCTAAAAGTTAGCTTTTTATTTAACCCGTTACTCATTAGCACGTCCGCCTGGCATAAAAAAGGGAATTTAGGTTGAGGAAGAGCATGTTGAGTGAGTACTTCTGAAAAAAAATAACCGAATTAAAAAGGGAATTTAGGTTGAGGAAGAGAATGTTGAGTGTGTGAGAGTTTGTTTAAAAGTTAGCTTTTTATTTAACCCGTTACTCATTAGCACGTCCGCCTGCCATAAAAAAGGGAATTTAGGTTGAGGAAGAGCATGTTGAGTGAGTACTTCTGCAAAAAAATATCCGAATAAAAAAAGGAATTTAGGTTGAGGAAGAGCATGTTGAGTGAGGTGATTTTATAAATATTTTATTTGAGTAAAATTTGTAATTTAGGATGAGGTAGAGCATGTTTAGTGAGGACTTTTGAAAAAAATAACCGAATAAAAAAGGGAATTTAGGTTGAGGAAGAGCATGTTGGGTGAGTACTTCTGCAAAAAAATATCCGAATTAAAAAGGGAATTTAGGTTCAGGAAGAGAATGTTGAGTGTGTGAGAGTTTGTTTAAAAGTTAGCTTTTTATTTAACCCGTTACTCATTAGCACGTCCGCCTGGCATAAAAAAGGGAATTTAGGTTGAGGAAGAGCATGTTGAGTGAGTACTTCTGCAAAAAAATATCCGAAAAAAAAAGGGAATTTAGATTGAGGAAGAGCATGTTGAGTAAGTACTTCTGCAAAAAAATATCCGAATAAAAAAGGGAATTTAGGTTGAGGAAGAGTATGTTGAGTGAAGTGATTTTATTAATATTTTATTTGAATAAAAAAGAAAATTTAGGTTGAGGAAGAGCATGTTGAGTGAGGACATTTAAGGAATTTTTTCGAATAAAAAAAGGGAATTTAGGTTGAGGAAGAGCATGTTGAGTGAAGTGATTTTATTAATAATTTATTTGAATAAAGAAGGGAATTGAGGTTGAGGAAGAGCATGTTGAGTGAGTGACTTTGCTTTACTTTATTTTTCTTTATTTTTCTTTAAATATTTCATATGATAGATCATATCTCCTACTTAGTATATTCATCATGTTAGTCAAATTTTTTAATTTAGTAAATATTTTTCAAAAAGCAAATTGAAAAGCATTTATTTTAGTTAGAGACTCAGTTTAAAAAATAACGTTAAAAATTCAAATTATCAAGAATGAGCGATAGACAAATACAGACCTACTTGAATAGGATAAAATCTAGTGATCCTAGAAAACTCTATTTTATCCAAGTGATTGTTCCATCGCTTCGGTCAAAATCTTCATCTGTGAGTGAAAGTCCGTCAAGTGTTTGGAATTGTCCTATTTGTTATGATCAAAAAAAATTAATCGAAGTAATATCATGTGACAATATTATCGTAGACGATTCGAAATTTGAATTCTCAAATTATTATGCCTATATAAGACATCTAAACGAACAGCATTCTTCTGTTTTACCATGTGATGGCAAAGTCTTTTCGAATGATGATTCAAGTCCACTAAACTGTTTAATATGTAAAAAGTCATTTACCCGAAGAGAGCATCTCAATAAACACAAGAAAAGCAAACTTCATTTGAAAAACATGGAAAACTATGAAGATGAATCGGTAGTTTGCAAATCAAAAGATGTGAATCAAAATAAAACAGAACCAGAAGAACAAGTATTAATCGTAAACAAGTCGACAAAAAGAAAGAGAAGTGATTCAGAAACAGATTCACAATCTTCAATTCTAAATGAAAAACGTTACAAGAAATGTGAAAACACGGTTTCTGCTATTTACAAAAGAAGTAGCGATGAAAATACTGTTCTTAATAATACATATGAATACAATGACGACGACATTCCAAGTGCTCAAGATCCAAGTCTAAGTAAAGAGTTTAAATTCTCCTTTGAAAAGGTCGTGTCTTTTTTTGATGAGAAAATTGATAGACAAGAAACTTCTCAGAGTTCAGTAGATGAAATTTGTTTCCTCAACAGTAGTCTTCGAAGTTGTAAAGAAGAACAAACAACTCAACTGTTACCAGAAAACAACAATACTCAAGACAGCAATACATCCGAACAACAAAATCAAAATAAAAAGAGAGATATAAATCAAGTGGATTCAGAGAGTGAAGAATCATTTGAGGATGACGATGATTTATTGGTAAAAAGCTTAGAGACATTTGAATGCCAAACAAATAAAAAAATAAAACCCAATAGTATTTAGAAATAATTAATGTATTAGATAGATTTTGTTTATTTGTAAAAATTTGTTAATATAGTAAATTTAATATCGTTAAACTTTGAACCAAAAACGTTTTCTTAAAATCATGGACAAGTTAAGAGAATTTCAATCAATTCAACGCAACCGAAAAGAGGAATTAGAAAAGATTATAAAACAAGAAAAACATTCGCTTGAGAAAAGACATCGTGAAGAAAAAATGGAACTCGAATTAAAACATGCACGTCTCAGAGCACAGTTGAAAGATCAGTTAATCGAAGAGCGAGAAAAAAGATCGATGGACAAGGAAAATACGAAAAAAGTAAAACGAAGAGCCGATCTTGAACAAGACATTAGCGAGCTCGATAAAGATAAAGCACAAAAAAGTAACAAAAGATTGAGAGCAAAAACTAATACTGCACTTGATGAAATTACAAATAATCCAATAATCATTCGAATAAATGATCAGGGTCAAGAACAACAAATGCAACAAAAAGGCGAAAAAAATTCAAAAAGTATTGGTAATTTTTGTAACAATTTATGTTTATCAAATGAGAGTAGACGGCAAAAAAATTACGAATCAAATATCGAGAATCCCGATGAGAGCTGGTCATCGCATCATCATGAACAAACATATTTAAGCGAAGAAGAATTAATAAAAATAATCGAATCGGATCCTTTTGCAATTTCGGATGAATTCCCAATAATTTAGTATTTTTTTAATTTTTAAAGTTTTTTCGTTGATTTTGTGTAAATGTTAAGTTTAAATTAGTTTATTCAAAAAGTTATGTTTTGTTAATTTTGTAAATTTAATAGATAATTCAACTTAAATATTATTTTTTTCATAAATAAAATTAAAAACTAAAAAAAAAAAATTTTAAATTTTTATTCCCGAAAAAAAATCCAAGCAAAAGTTGACAGGGAATTCTTTCAAAACAAATGAAAAATGAAAATAGCATACGGATGTTGAGTGTCGTCTTTATTAAAAAATTTATTGAATAAAAAAGGGAATTTAGGTTGAGGAAGAGCATGTTGAGTGAGTACTTCTGCAAAAAAATATCCGAATAAAAGAGAATTTAGGTTGAGGAGGAGCTTGTTGAGTGAGGTGATTTTATAAATATTTTATTTGAGTAAAATTTGTAATTTAGGTTGAGGAAGTGCATGTTGAGTGAGTGAGAGTTTGTTTAAAAGTTAGCTTTTTATTTAACCCGTTACTCATTAGCACGTCCGCCTGGCATAAAAAAGAGAATTTAGTTTGAGGAAGAGCATGTTGTGTGAGTACTTCTGCAAAAAAATATCCGAAAAAAAAATGGAATTTAAGTTGAGGAAGAGCATGTTGAGTGAGGACATTTAAGGAATTTTTTCGAATAAAAAAGGGAATTTAGGTTGAGGAAGAGCATGGTGAGTGAGTACTTCTGCAAAAAAATATCCGAAAAAAAATGGGAATTTAGGTTGAGGAAGAGCATGTTGAGTGAGGTGATTTTAATAATATTTTATTTGAGTAAAATTTGTAATTTAGGTTGAGGAAGAGCATGTTGAGTGAGAACTTCTGCAAAAAAATATCCGAATAAAAAAGTGAATTTAGGTTGAGGAAGAGCATTTTGAGTGAGAACATTTAAGTAATTTGATGAAAAAGTTTGAATTTAGGTTGAGGAAGTGCATGTTGAGTGAGTGAGAGTTTGTTTAAAAGTTAGCTTTTTATTTAACCCGTTACTCATTAGCACGTCCGCCTGCCATAAAAAAGGGAATTTAGGTTGAGGAAGAGCATGTTGAGTGAAGTGATTTTATTAATAATTTATTTGAATAAAGAAGGGAATTTAGGTTGAGGAAGAGCATGTTGAGTGAGTACTTCTGCAAAAAAATATCCGAAAAAAAAAGGGAATTTAGGTTGAGGAAGAGCATGTTGAGTGAGTACTTCTGCAAAAAAATATCCGAAAAAAAAGGGAATTTAGATTGAGGAAGAGCATGTTGAGTGAGTACTTCTGCAAAAAATATCCGAATAAAAAAGGGAATTTAGGTTGAGGAAGAGCATGTTGAGTGAGGACATTTAAGTAATTTGATGAAAAAAGTTTGAATTTAGGTTGAGGAAGTGCATGTTGAGTGAGTACTTCTGCGAAAAAATATCCGAATAAAAAAGTGAATTTTGGTTGAGGAAGAGCATGTTGAGTGAGGTGATTTTAATAATATTTTATTTGAGTAAAAAAGAAAATTTAGGTTGAGGAAGAGCATGTTGAGTGAGTACTTCTGCAAAAAATATCCGAATAAAAAAGGGAATTTAGGTTGAGGAAGAGCATGTTGAGTGAGGACATTTAAGTAATTTGATGAAAAAGTTTGAATTTAGGTTGAGGAAGTGCATGTTGAGTGAGTGAGAGTTTGTTTAAAAGTTAGCTTTTTATTTAACCCGTTACTCATTAGCACGTCAGCCTGCCATAAAAAAGGGAATTTAGGTTGAGGAAGAGCATGTTGAGTGAGTACTTCTGCAAAAAAATATCCGAAAAAAAAAGGGAATTTAGGTTGAGGAAGAGAATTTTGATTGAGGACATTTAAGTAATTTGATGAAAAAAGTTTGAATTTAGGCTGAGGAAGTGCATGTTGAGTGAGTTCTTCTTCGAAAAAATATCCGAATAAAGAAGGGAATTTAGGTTGAGGAAGAGCATGTTGAGTGAGTACTTCTGCAAAAAATATCCGAATAAAAAAGGGAATTTAGGTTGAGGAAGAGCATGTTGAGTGAGGACATTTAAGTAATTTGATGAAAAAGTTTGAATTTAGGTTGAGGAAGTGCATGTTGAGTGAGTGAGAGTTTGTTTAAAAGTTAGCTTTTTATTTAACCCGTTACTCATTAGCACGTCAGCCTGCCATAAAAAAGGGAATTTAGGTTGAGGAAGAGCATGTTGAGTGAGTAAGAGTTTGTTTAAAAGTTAGCTTTTTATTTAACCCGTTACTCATTAGAACGTCCGCCTGGCATAAAAAAGGGAATTTAGGTTGAGGAAGAGCATGTTGAGTGAGGACATTTAAGAAATTTGATGAAAAAAGTTTGAATTTAGGTTGAGGAAGAGCATGTTGAGTGAGTACTTCTGCAAAAAATATCCGAATAAAAAAGGGAATTTAGGTTGAGGAAGAGCATGTTGAGTGAGGACATTTAAGTAATTTGATGAAAAAGTTTGAATTTAGGTTGAGGAAGTGCATGTTGAGTGAGTGAGAGTTTGTTTAAAAGTTAGCTTTTTATTTAACCCGTTACTCATTAGCACGTCCGCCTGCCATAAAAAAGGGAATTTAGGTTGAGGAAGAGCATGTTGAGTGAGTACTTCTGCAAAAAAATATCCGAAAAAAAAAGGGAATTTAGGTTGAGGAAGAGCATGTTGAGTGAGTACTTCTGCAAAAAAATATCCGAAAAAAAAGGGAATTTAGATTGAGGAAGAGCATGTTGAGTGAGTACTTCTGCAAAAAATATCCGAATAAAAAAGGGAATTTAGGTTGAGGAAGAGCATGTTGAGTGAGGACATTTAAGTAATTTGATGAAAAAAGTTTGAATTTAGGTTGAGGAAGTGCATGTTGAGTGAGTACTTCTGCGAAAAAATATCCGAATAAAAAAGTGAATTTTGGTTGAGAAGGAGCATGTTGAGTGAGGTGATTTTAATAATATTTTATTTGAGTAAAAAAGAAAATTTAGGTTGAGGAAGAGCATGTTGAGTGAGGACATTTAAGTAATTTGATGAAAAAGTTTGAATTTAGGTTGAGGAAGTGCATGTTGAGTGAGTGAGAGTTTGTTTAAAAGTTAGCTTTTTATTTAACCCGTTACTCATTAGCACGTCCGCCTGCCATAAAAAAGGGAATTTAGGTTGAGGAAGAGCATGTTGAGTGAGGTGATTTTATTAATATTTAATTTGTGTAAAATTTGTAATTTTGGTTGCGGAAAGGCATGATATGTGAGTGAAGCATTACTTTTTGCTATTTTTTCTTTAAATTCTTTTATCTGTAATCAATCAATTGAATAGTTTATAATTCTATCATACTCTAATTTATTTTCAAGTAATGGATCTTATATAATAGTAACTATTCTCATCATTCTGGTCATAATTCTTAATGTAGTAAATATTTTTCAGAAATCAAATTGAAAACCATTTATTTTATTTAGAGACTTAGTTAAAAAAAATCAAACGTTAAAAATTAAAATTATCAAGAATGAGCGATAGACAAATACAATCGTACTTGAATAGGATAAAATCTAGTGATCCTAGAAAACTCTATTTTATCCAAGTGATTGTTCCATCGCTTCGGTCAAAATCTTCATCTGTGAGTGAAAGTCCGTCAAGTGTTTGGAATTGTCCTATTTGTTATGATCAAAAAAAATTAATCGAAGTAATATCATGTGACAATATTATCGTAGACGATTCGAAATTTGAATTCTCAAATTATTATGCCTATATAAGACATCTAAACGAACAGCATTCTTCTGTTTTACCATGTGATGGCAAAGTCTTTTCGAATGATGATTCAAGTCCACTAAACTGTTTAATATGTAAAAAGTCATTTACCCGAAGAGAGCATCTCAATAAACACAAGAAAAGCAAACTTCATTTGAAAAACATGGAAAACTATGAAGATGAATCGGTAGTTTGCAAATCAAAAGATGTGAATCAAAATAAAACAGAACCAGAAGAACAAGTATTAATCGTAAACAAGTCGACAAAAAGAAAGAGAAGTGATTCAGAAACAGATTCACAATCTTCAATTCTAAATGAAAAACGTTACAAGAAATGTGAAAACACGGTTTCTGCTATTTACAAAAGAAGTAGCGATGAAAATACTGTTCTTAATAATACATATGAATACAATGACGACGACATTCCAAGTGCTCAAGATCCAAGTCTAAGTAAAGAGTTTAAATTCTCCTTTGAAAAGGTCGTGTCTTTTTTTGATGAGAAAATTGATAGACAAGAGACTTCTCATGGTTCCGTAGATGAAATTTGTTTAATCAACAGTAGTCTTCGAAGTTGTAAAGAAGAACAAGCAACTCAACTGTTACCAGAAAACAAAAATACACAAGAATGCACAAAATCTGAACAACAAAATCAAAATAAAAAGAGAAACATAAATCAAGTGGATTCAGAGAGTGAAGAATCATTTGATGAGGATGATGATGATTTATTGGTAAAGAGCTTAGAGACTTTTGAATGCCAAGCAAAAAAAAAAATAAAAGCCAATAGTATATAGATAATAATTAATGTATTAGATAGATTTGTTTATTTGTAAAAATTGTGAATATAGTAAATTTAATATCGTTAAAATTTTGAAACAAAAACGTTTTCTTAAAATCATGGACAAGCTAAGAGAGTTTCAATCAATACAACGCAACCGAAAAGAGGAATTAGAAAAGATTATAAAACAAGAAAAACATTCGCTTGAGAAAAGACATCGTGAAGAAAAAATGGAACTCGAATTAAAACATACACGTCTCAAGGCCCAGTTGAAGGATCAGTTAATCGAAGAGAGAGAAAAAAGATCGATGGACAAAGAAAATACGAAAAAAGCAAAACGAAGAGCCGATCTTGAACAAGACATTAACGAGCTTGATAATGATCAACAAAAAACAAGTAACAAAAGATTGAGAACAAAAACTAGTACTCAACTTGATGAAATTACAAATAATTCAATAAACATTCGAATAAATGATCAGGGTCAAGAACAACAAATCCAACAAAAAGACGAAAAGAATCCAAAAAGTATTGGTAATTTTTGTAACAAATTATGTCTATCAAATGAAAGTAGACAGCCAAAAAATTACGAATCAATTATCGAGAATCCAGATGAGAGCTGGTCATCGCATAATCAAGAACAAACATATTTAAGCGAAGAAGAATTAATAAAAATAATCGAATCGGATCCTTTTGCAAATTCGGATGAATTCCCAATAATTTAGTTTTTTTTTTAACTTTTTTTTCATTGATTTTGTGTAAATGTTAAATTTAAATTAGTTTTTTCAAAAAGTTATGTTTTGTTAATTTTGTAAATTTAATAGTTAATTCAACTTTTTTTTCCTTAAATAAATAAAAAAAACAAAAAACAAAAAAGATTTTAAATTTTTATTCCCCTAAAAACTCCGAGGAAAAATGAGCAGGGATTTCTTTCAAAACAGATGAAAAATTAAAAATGAGCTAAAGGTGTTGAGTGAAAACTTTGTTGAAAAAATAATTGATTAAAAAAGGGAATTTAGGTTGAGGAAGAGCATGTTGAGTGAAGTGATTTTATTAATAATTTATTTGAATAAAGAAGGGAATTTAGGTTGAGGAAGAGCATGTTGAGTGAGTGAGAGTTTGTTTTAAAGTAAGCTTTTTATTTAACCCGTTACTCATTAGCACGTCCGCCTGGCATAAAAAAGGGAATATAGGTTGAGGAAGAGCATGTTGAGTGAGTACTTCTGAAAAAAAATAACCGAATTAAAAAGGGAATTTAGGTTGAGGAAGAGAATGTTGAGTGTTTGAGAGTTTGTTTAAAAGTTAGCTTTTTATTTAACCCGTTACTCATTAGCACGTCCGCCTGGCATAAAAAAGGGAATTTAGGTTGAGGAAGAGCATGTTGAGTGAGTACTTCTGAAAAAAAATAACCGAATTAAAAAGGGAATTTAGGTTGAGGAAGAGAATGTTGAGTGTTTGAGAGTTTGTTTTAAAGTAAGCTTTTTATTTAACCCGTTACTCATTAGCACGTCCACCTGGCATAAAAAAGGGAATTTAGGTTGAGGAAGAGCATGTTGAGTGAGGTGATTTTATAAATATTTTATTTGAGTAAAATTTGTAATTTAGGATGAGGTAGAGCATGTTTAGTGAGGACTTTTGAATAAAATAACCGAATAAAAAAGGGAATTTAGGTTGAGGAAGAGCATGTTGAGTGAGGACATTTAAGTAATTTGATGAAAAAAGTTTGAATTTAGGTTGAGGAAGAGCATGTTGGGTGAGTACTTCTGCAAAAAAATATCCGAAAAAAAATGGGAATTTAGGTTGAAGAAGAGCATGTTGAGTGAGGTGATTTTAATAATATTTTATTTGAGTAAAATTTGTAATTTAGGTTGAGGAAGAGCATGTTGAGTGAGGACATTTAAGAAATTTGATGAAAAAAGTTTGAATTTAGGTTGAGGAAGAGCATTTTGAGTGAGGACATTTATCATTTGATGAAAAAAGTTTGAATTTAGGTTGAGGAAGTGCATGTTGAGTGAGTGAGAGTTTGTTTAAAAGTTAGCTTTTTATTTAACCCGTTACTCATTATCACGTCCGCCTGCCATAAAAAAGGGAATTTAGGTTGAGGAAGAGCATGTTGAGTGAGGTGATTTTATAAATATTTTATTTGAGTAAAATTTGTAATTTAGGATGAGGTAGAGCATGTTTAGTGAGGACTTTTGAAAAAAATAACCGAATAAAAAAGGGAATTTAGGTTGAGGAAGAGCATGTTGAGTGAGGACATTTAAGTAATTTGATGAAAAAAGTTTGAATTTAGGTTGAGGAAGTGCATGTTGAGTGAGTACTTCTGCGAAAAAATATCCGAATAAAAAAGTGAATTTTGGTTGAGAAGGAGCATGTTTAGTAAGTACTTCTGCAAAAAAATAACCGAAAAAAAAAGGGAATTTAGGTTGAGGAAGAGCATGTTGAGTGAGTGAGAGTTTGTTTAAAAGTTAGCTTTTTATTTAACCCGTTACTCATTAGCACGTCCGCCTGCCATAAAAAAGGGAATTTAGGTTGAGGAAGTGCATGGTGAGTGAGTACTTCTGCAAAAAATATCCGAATAAAAAAGCGACGTTGAAGTTTGGAGCAATTTCTGTCGGAGCAGAGCAAAATCTTTTAAAAACAAATTAAAAAGTTTATTTATTTTTTTAAAAATTGAAATTATTACAATTATGTTCAATTTTTTTTGTTAATTTAGATTCTTAATTCAGAAAAATAAAATTGATTGATCTCAATCAATAATTTTGTTAAGTTAGATTTGCATTTTATAGCTATAAAAATAAAATTTTATCTACGTTATTATTGCTATAAATGAATCTTAAAACTAGGTTTTGGAAATATATATGGGAATACAGTGGGCTCGCTTTAATCTGAACATTTCCGGACCCAGAAAATTTAGTTCGGATAAAATAATCCGGATTAAACCCGTACATTTACATGTATGGAGACCTGAATGGGAGACAAATTTTAACCGAACTGGTAAAAAATTCGGATTAACGTAGTTCGGATTAAAGTGAGTCGACTTTACTTCCAGAATACTAACATATGAATCCACAAGTGTATTCTTAATGTATTCTTTGTGTTTTTTAAAAGGAAAAAATACATAATTTTGAAAATTATGTATTCCTGAAAACTCAAAGAATACTTATGTGTATTGCAGAATACTTCCAGATGTATTCCAGAAAACTTTAAAAAAATACATCTTTAAAGAATACATTCAAGAGTTCCGAAGAAACAAGAATACACTAAGAAAACACAAAAAATTCATCTAGAAAACTTATTGAATACACTGGGAATACGAAAGAATCGCGAACGATATTCGAACCCCATTCAATTAAGCTTTTGATGACGCAGATCGGATTTATCGAAATTATAGTCCGGATTATAATCAATCAAAAGAAAAAGTGGCTAGTGAAATGGAAGATCTGTACACAAGAGATCTATTAAAAGATTAACTTGCTGAAAATAGCAGAGCTCACGATTATTTATCAAATATTGCATGTTTTTAAAAAAACAAACAACGATAGCGAATTCTTAGTCGATTTTGTATTTCTCTGTTTGTCTTTGTGTTTTTGTGTATTGTAAGCAAAAATCAATAAAAAGATAAAATTAAATAATTTATTTTTTAAAAAATCAAAATTAGGTAAAATTAGTTTTTATAATCTGTCTCGATTAGTTTTCAGTTTTAGTATGATTTGATTTTACATCTAATCCTGATAATCCCCCTATGTTTGGTCCAATTAATCTTGAAATCCAAAATCTTCACAAGCTTATTTTGAGTCCAAAAAAGCTAATTTCTGATTTCATTTCTTAAATCTACCTCTTGGGTATTTTGATCAATTTTTGATCAAAATTACTGTCAGAAATTAGCTTTTTGAACTCAAAACATGCTTGATTCGATTCTAAACCTCAAGATAATCGGACACAATCATAGGGTTCATATCAGGATGAAATGTAAAACCATTTCATACTAATAACTGAAACGAACGTCATAAACAGATTCAAAAAGTTTTAAGGATTAATAAAAGAAAAAGAAAAAAAATTAAATTTTAAAAATGAAATTTAACCGTTAAAGGACCATTAGATTTCGAACCATCAATTTCAAAATTGAACTTTTTAAATGGGCTTCCGATTCCAGTAATGCGACCATTCTCTAAATTTGATCTTTTCGGAGAATCAACTTGCATATCTGAAGCTAAAGTTTTGATTCCTGTTTTAACGTACGTAGGTTTGCCTTTATCGCTTATATAAAATACACCTCCTCGCGGACCTTCAAATAAATCTTTTCCATTAGCACTGCCGGTGCTTGAATAATAAGCCAAAGCTTCTTGTGCAGGTCTCTTTAAAGATTTTCTATCATTTTCGATTGAATTTAATTGATTTTCTAAAAATAATATTAAAATAAAAAATTAAAAAAATATTAAGTTGAAAATAATTACAATAATATACCTATGAACTGTTGTAATGAATTTATTTCTTGATCTTTAACTTGAATTTTTTCTTTCAGATCGTTTAAATGGAAAAGGCATTCCGATAACTGCAAAGGCAAATCATTTAAGTCAGCTTGGGAGGCTAAAAGTGAATGATTTAACTGGTGAATTTTTTTTCTTTGCTCAATTATAATTTTATTTGTTGGGTTATGTGGACAATGCTTTGCTCTTTAGAATTAAATTAGATTATTTAGAAATAAAATTAGAAAAAGCAAATAAAAATCTAAGCTACTTGTAATGCTTATTATGGTTTTCATTCACATTCCCGGAACCATCACAACCAGGATAACCACATTTAGAAGAATATGCTTCTGGATTAAAAACGATTCCATAATTTAAAAGGTCATATTCGTCAAATTCAGACACTTGATATTGACTTTTGAACTCTTGAAATTGGCTTGAAATTTTGTTTCTAAAATCACGACTTAGATTGAATATTATGTTATTAAAATTTTCAATTATTAAAAAATTTACAAATCATCAATTAGATTGTTATTTTTTAGCATTTCTTCGTTTAATTGATTTCTAATTTGTTGGATAGATTCATCACTGATAAAAAAATACTTACATATTATTAAAGACTCAAAAAAAAGAATAGACAAACTTTAGCTGAGTAACTTGTGTTTGAAGTTGGTCTATTTGAGCCTTTTGATTTTGAATCGTTTGGTCCCTTTAGTTTATAAAGAGTGTAAAAACTTATTTTATCTTAAAATTGAATTTTTAAGCCTTATCTTTCAGATATTGTGTTTTTGTTGGTTTGCAATCGGTCATTTTCTTCAAGCAGCCTAGTAACTTGTGTTTTGAGCTTGCCGATATCAACATTATTGGCTTGAATTGTATGTTCCCTAAAGATATTTTTAAATAAATTAAATTTCTGATAACAAAACTAATTAATAAAGCTTACTTTTCATTAATGGTTTTTACATTGTTGAGCTTCAATTGACCGTTTTCTCCAAGCAAGTTAGTCACTTGTTTTTGGAGACGGTCAATTTCAGCATTTTTAGCCTGTATAGCCTTGTCTCTTTAAATTTTTATAATTTAAGATGCTCAATTTTAGATAAAAATAAAAGCTTTAATACTGTTCGGATTCGGTATTATTGTTGTTGACCTTTAATTGATCGTTTTCATTAAGTATCTGAGTAACTTGTGTTTGAAGTTGGTCTATTTGAGCCTTTTGATTTTGAATCGTTTGGTCCCTTTAGTTTATAAAGAGTGTAAAAACTTATTTTATCTTAAAATTGAATTTTTAAGCCTTACTTTTCAGATATTGTGTTGTTGTTGAGTTTCAATCGGTCATTTTCTTCAAGCAGCCTAGTAACTTGTGTTTTGAGCTTGCCGATATCAACATTATTGGCTTGAATTGTATGTTCCCTAAAGATATTTTTAAATAAATTAAATTTCTGATAACAAAACTAATTAATAAAGCTTACTTTTCATTAATGGTTTTTACATTGTTGAGCTTCAATTGACCGTTTTCTCCAAGCAAGTTAGTCACTTGTTTTTGGAGACGGTCAATTTCAGCATTTTTAGCCTGTATAGCCTTGTCTCTTTAAATTTTTATAATTTAAGATGCTCAATTTTAGATAAAAATAAAAGCTTTAATACTGTTCGGATTCGGTATTATTGTTGTTGACCTTTAATTGATCGTTTTCATTAAGTATCTGAGTAACTTGTGTTTGAAGTTGGTCTATTTGAGCCTTTTGATTTTGAATCGTTTGGTCCCTTTAGTTTATAAAGAGTGTAAAAACTTATTTTATCTTAAAATTGAATTTTTAAGCCTTACTTTTCAGATATTGTGTTGTTGTTGAGTTTCAATCGGTCATTTTCTTCAAGCAGCCTAGTAACTTGTGTTTTGAGCTTGCCGATATCAACATTATTGGCTTGAATTGTATGTTCCCTAAAGATATTTTTAAATAAATTAAATTTCTGATAACAAAACTAATTAATAAAGCTTACTTTTCATTAATGGTTTTTACATTGTTGAGCTTCAATTGACCGTTTTCTCCAAGCAAGTTAGTCACTTGTTTTTGGAGACGGTCAATTTCAGCATTTTTAGCCTGTATAGCCTTGTCTCTTTAAATTTTTATAATTTAAGATGCTCAATTTTAGATAAAAATAAAAGCTTTAATACTGTTCGGATTCGGTATTATTGTTGTTGACCTTTAATTGATCGTTTTCATTAAGTATCTGAGTAACTTGTGTTTGAAGTTGGTCTATTTGAGCCTTTTGATTTTGAATCGTTTGGTCCCTTTAGTTTATAAAGAGTGTAAAAACTTATTTTATCTTAAAATTGAATTTTTAAGCCTTACTTTTCAGATATTGTGTTGTTGTTGAGTTTCAATCGGTCATTTTCTTCAAGCAGCCTAGTAACTTGTGTTTTGAGCTTGCCGATATCAACATTATTGGCTTGAATTGTATGTTCCCTAAAGATATTTTTAAATAAATTAAATTTCTGATAACAAAACTAATTAATAAAGCTTACTTTTCATTAATGGTTTTTACATTGTTGAGCTTCAATTGACCGTTTTCTCCAAGCAAGTTAGTCACTTGTTTTTGGAGACGGTCAATTTCCAGATTTTTTGGCTTTAAAGCCCTGTCCCCTTTAAATTTTATAATTTAAGATGCTCAATTTTAGATAAAAATAAAAGCTTTAATACTGTTCGGATTCGGTATAATTGTTGTTGACCTTTAATTGATCGTGTTCATTAAGTATCTGAGTAACTTGTGTTTGAAGTTGGTCTATTTGAGCCTTTTGATTTTGAATCGTTTGGTCCCTTTAGTTTATAAAGAGTGTAAAAACTTATCTTATCTTAAAATTGAATTTTAATGTCTTACTTTTCTGAATCAGTTTTTACGATGTTTATCCTTAAGTGGCCGTTTTCACCCATTAAATCTGTATTTTGTTTTTGGAAATTATCAATTTGATTGTTTAATCGAATGATTTCTTCTTCCAAATTATTAATTTCTTTTTTTTGATCCATTAATCTCGAATTGAAAGCTTCTTTTTCACTTTTTAAATCTTCTTCAAAATCTTGTTTCAACTTGCATTTTTCGTTTTTTAAAAGTCGATTTTCTCGCTCTAAATCCTTGTGAGATTCTATTTCCTTTTGTCTTTTTGGACAATTGTTATAGGTTGTGTGCTTTTTGTGAGCTGAATTTACGTTTCCTTCTCCATCACATTTTGGGTACGGGCACTTTCTTCCCTTTAATTGTGATTCAAGCGAATTACGTTGATTTTTTACTTCAATCAACTCTTTTTGAAGGTTTTGGATAAATTCCTCTTTATCTCTTTCGTATTTTAAAAATTGTTTAGATCTGAAAATAAAATGATTTATTTACAAATTTTTATTTTTGTTGAACTTAAAAACCTACAAATTATCGACTTCGGTTTCAAAATTAGCCTTCTCTTTTAGTATAGCTTCTTCGTTTTCTTGAAAATCTTTTAAAAGCTGTTCGTTTGATTTTAATTGATTTTTGTATGCGTTCTAAAAAATTATCATTAAGAAATTTTTATTTAAAATTTATCTTTTCAACCGAATTTACTTCCAAATCTTTAAATTCGGTTCTCAGATGATTAATAGCATCTTCGTTTTCATAAGTCATAAGGATCATCTTGTTATTTAAAGCGTCGATTTCGTCATAAGCCTTTATTAGATCATTGTTTAAATTTTGCGAATTTCCACATTCATCACCATTCATGGATCTGTTGTGAAGCGGAGTTGAGGTACCATTTAATAACTTTAAAAAATAATTGAAATAATTTATACCACATGTGTAAGAAAAAAGTCTTAAATTTACTTGAATGTTAATTTTTGGTTCTGTGTCAGGAACAAAATTCTGAACCTTCTGAACAATAGAAGTAGACACTTGTTCAATCAATTCAATCGATTTATTCTATAAAAAAAACAATATATTTTTAATTTTAGAAATTTTTTTAATTGCATACCTTTATTTTTTCAAAAAAGGAGGAGTTCATCATTTCGTCCTCTTTTTTCTGAATGTTGTCTTCTAGGTTTACTAGCGATGTTGTTCTTGTTGGGCTATTCATAAACTTAAGGAAATTCTTATTTCCATTAATATTAACTTTCATGTTCTCGTCCATTTTAGTGTTTTTTTGGGAATTCGAGACCAAAAAAGCTTTAGGAATTCGTGATTCCGTTCTTTTTTCAGTTGTTTCTTCAAGGATTGAATCAGAATTTCTTCTTTTACAATCGTTAGATGTCATTTTTGGTTTTAAATGTTTTTTTGGTTAAAAATTTTTTGAATCTAAAAAGATGTTTAAATTTTTAAATAGACAGCTCGAACAAAGGGTATTCGAAGACAAAAAAATTAGTTAACAATTTAATGTTAGCAATAGCAGTATAATTTGCTAATTAATAAGTATATGATAGAAAAAGATAATTGCTGAGTTTTGGTTTAGGTTGTAGGTCGGTTGTTGGGTCCATTCCAATGATATAATTACCAACACTTATTGTTGATCTATTGTAAGGAATGAATAATAAAGGTGAATAAAAATGTTTAAAATGTATTTATTCTAAATGTTTTTCAGTTTATTTCATCTCCATTTTAATTATTAAAAGAAAAGCAAATTGGGCATTTGTATCTATTATTTTCTTTAGAATAGCTAAAACAAGAATTATGACAGGTATGCTTTGGGCAGAATTCTGCATACGAATCATCGATAATTATATTATCGCAAATATAACATAATTGAGTCATTGGTTCAAAAGTTAAAAAACGGTCATTTAATTCATCAAATATTTCATTTCGAAATCCATTTTCACAAAATTTGTCGAATTTGAATTTGCAAACGATAGCCTTGTAAAACATACAAACAAACACTCCACAAGAAGACAAATCACGTTGCTTTTTGTGTTCTATTGTTTTTAAAGTCCATTTAAAATTTTTAAACTCTTCAAAACCACTTGAAAACTTCCTAGAATAAAATTAATTTTTAATTAAATATAAAATTAATGATTAAACGTTTTCCTTACGTCCAATTTCTCAACAATTTTGTTTTCTGCTTCTTTGTTTCACCAAATGAATTGAAATAAATTAAATTTTTTGAAACAAAATCAACGTAAAATGCTGTCCAATGATTTTGGTTTAAAAAAATTAAACCAATAGCTGAATCATAATTTGCAAACTATAAAAATTTCATTATTATATCAGTTTATATGTATAATTTTTCTGAATATACTTCAAAATTAGGCAAAATTTCAATCTTTCCCTTTTCATAAATCTGGGAGCCATAATGAAAATCGAAATATATAAAATTTTTTTTATATTTTATCTTCAAGCAATGAATATACGCGTCGATAATCTAAACAAGTAGTTTTAATAGCATTAAAAAAATTCTTTTTTGTTTTAACTCACTGAATCATTTAAACACTTATTCTCAATCAGATCTTTGACACATTTTACTTTAACTTTAATCCAATCAATATTAAAAAAAACATAATTTGAAAGCTCGATCTGCTTTGGGACATTTTTAAGATTTATATTATCATCTATTATTATTGGTACATCTTAATGATTAAAAAAATGGCATTAGATTTTATTCAATTTTCAGTTTCAATAATTTACCTTTGATATCAGTATTGCCACCAGGATTTCTACAAATTTCTTCTCCAGCATCAATAATAGTAACTACAAATTTTAATAATTTGATTAAAAGTTAAGTTAAAAAAATCGTATTTTAAAATAAAAAAAACAACCTTCGGCTAATTCTCTAGGTTGATCAAATAAATTTATTGAAAAACAATTTTCAAGGAGCGTATTGTCCAATTTTTCATCTAAAGTTGACTGATCTACGAATACGTTATTCCTTTTTAAACTAAATTTTGAGTTTTTCGGATTGAAACGTTCTCGATAATCCCACATTTCTTCCTCTTTTTGGAAATGATTTTTGTCACCATAAAGATCTGAGAATCTATCAAATTTCGCTTTGTAATCATCAAACTTTAATGTTATCGCATTAAAAATCGGCGCCGCTATCTCGCTTGAAAAACATCGACGTTTAATATTAATTTTTTTGTTTGTTTCCAATATGTCGTTTTTTAAATGATCGAACCATGATTCAAGTGAATTATTTGAAAGTCTTGTTATTGGTTCATTTAAACAATCATGAATTAAAATACCTGTCCATAAAGGCATTAAATAGAGTCTTTTTTTGATAATTTTAAATAAACTAGGAAAAAAATAGTCGTTTTTTTCAATATTTTTGACAATTTTTTCATCGTTGTTTATTGAATCTTCTTCTGTTTTAAGCAAATCATCGAAATATTTTGTAAATGGTGAGTTTAGCTGGTAGCTTATAATATCTTCATTTGGAAAAAAATATTCGTCGTCATCTGGATCAGTTAAAATATTTTCTGCCGTAGCAACACTGTTTAACCATGCTAAATTTCTAGTACCGATTAAAGTCTTGAGCTTAGCCAGACAATTTTTAAGCCTTTCATCTTTATATTTTCTATTGTAAATGTTGAAAATAGAAATTAAAGATTCGTTGAACTCGTTTATGGATATCGAATTTTGCAAAAATGAAAAACTGAATATAAAATCTCTTTTAAATTTCATATTATTTGATCCTTTATAGTTTTTTTTAAACTCGTCGATTACATTTTTTAAAATATGAGTTGAACACAAATAAATTTTAACCGGAATTATATTTCTTAGTGCGTCTTCGTGATTTATTAAAATCTTATAAGACCAGTTAAGATAGTGAATCGCTTTGCAATTATTAAAAGCAGCAAGTAATGCGTTAATTGTTGCCCATGAGAAGTCCGTAACGATAACTTTCGGTGGTCTAAAATATGGATATCGTTTAAAGTTATCGATTATCCTTTTTAAAAAGAATTCGATTGAGAGACCATCATATGAACTTGTCAAAAAATCAGCTATGTTAATTCTATCTCTCCTATTTGTAGTTTGTTCTTTCTCTCCTCGAGCAAGAATAGTAAAAAGCAAAATTTTTTTTTGCCTTGGAAGATCGATCATTATTTTTCCAGTAGCATCAATGTGCCAAACTGGATATTCATTTTGGAGAACAGCCCACATTTTAGCCTTTGTTCAAAAGTTAAAACTTAGAACATTCATTTATATTTTTTAAATTTACCTGCATATCACATTGAAGAATGATTCCGAAAGGATTTTGATTAATTATTTGAAAATAACCTGTAAGCTTGTTGGGTTCTGTTGCTTGAAATAATGAATCATATATATTTTTTGCGGTTCCAGCATCTGTCATAAAGTTTGATGATAACTGAAATCGGTGATTGAATTCACTTATTGCCTTTGTGTAAACCTGATAAGACTTTTTATCAGTTTCTTAAATTAAAATGATATTTTAAAATAACATTTGTATAGTTTAAAGATAATAATTACTTTCTCCTAGAAGAAAACGTTCAGCAATAAAATTCGAGATACCTTTCGCTTTCAATTCAAAAGTAAGTTTTTTACGTTCGTCTCCAGTAATGCGTTTTTTGGGAGTAGGGATCTTTTCTGGGTGATTGATTTCTTGATTCCAAGTTACAAGAATAGTAATTAATTGATTGTTTCTTGGTATTGTAATAGAAAATTTGATTTTACAATCTGTACAAATGTATAAACCTTTCCATAAGACATCTTTCTTTTTTGAGAAAGAGTTGTAATTACAATTAACCCAACACTTAATACCATTTTCCTGTAATTTTTGTGCTAAAATCCGATCAAACTTTGCTGTAAAATATGATCGATCATTTTTGTCTGAAGAAATATATTCTTGTACTGCTCTCCATTCGTTATCAGAAAAATGAAAATCCATAAAATTTAATGATTCGTTAGAAATTTTTGTTCGATTTTTCATAATGTTCATTACCGAAGATCTATAACCAAATCGATCACGTTCCCAATTCTTACTCAGATAAAGCGCATCAACTCGATTAAATGGTTGTTTGAAAAATAACACTGATAACTGGCCCCATGGACCATCTTGATTTGAAAGTTTATCATCAGGTTTTAATTCGGTTAAATTTTTTTCAATCATAAAATTTAACGTAGTCTTTATAAGATCATTCCAACATAAATCTTTACTTGAGTTATCGTGCTCCATCATAAAGCTGTTAAATCTTAAAATGGAAATAAATAATAAAACTTAATAAGGACGTCTTTTGACTCGAGACTCTGGTCTTAGGAAACACTCTTTTCAAAGTTACTAAATTTATAAGTGTTTCTTAAGAATCTGAATTTATAAGTGTTCAAAGTCACTAAATTTATAAGTGTTCTTAAATTTATCTGACTAATAGCTATATTTATTTCGGTATACTAATAACTAAAAACAAATTTATAGTCTTAAATTCAAATAAGAAAAATTTAGCTTTTTCAGGAGCTGAAATTCTTTTTATTTTGATATTTTCATTCCTTACTTTGCTATAGCCTATTGATTAATCTTGAAATGAACTAATTAAAACAAGATTTTTGAATCGAAAGAAAAAAAAACAAATAAAATGTTTAAGTTAAAAAAATTTTATTAAATTTAAAGTCTGTTTTATATAAATGTGTTTTTTTTTAATTCGTTGTCTATGTTTTTAAGATAATCTTATTTCTTTTTTGATTTGTTTTTAAGGCTTTCGATCGGCAACTGACCATCTAAAGCGAAAATCTTGTTGGCAAGCTGAAGCTGTTCTTCTGTTAGATCTTCAGCAAAAATGAATTCTTCCTCCGCCTCAGATGTATTCGGGTAATAAGGATGAGGAACAGCTTTTCCAAAACTTTTTCCGTTTGAATTTTTGTAACTCTCAACAATATCCGAATCTACTCGACTTTGTGATTCCCATGATCTGTAAAAATAAAATTAAAGAAATCGGAAAAAATGATTGAGATAATTATTTACGGTCCGTATTTCGTTCTCATGACTTCTTGCCATTCCAAAAAGAGCTCGACCTTCTTTGAAATTGGGTTAACACGATCATCTAAAATTGATCTAACCTAAAAGAGTTTGAAAATAAAAAAATTAAACATTAAAATTTATCAAAAAAATCGACCAGACAATCTCACATCCAAACAAAGTCATTTTTTTCAAACTTAAAATAACATTCGCCCAGGAAAACACCCAAACGAAGTCATTTTAATCTCACTTTCTCAATCGAAATAACAAGGCCAGAGTCTGCCTCATTATCCCTTTAAAATAACATTCGCCCAGGAAAACACCCAAACGAAGTCATTTTTTTCTAACTTAAAATAACAATCGCCCAGGAAAACACCCAAACGAAGTCATTTTAATCTCACTTTCTCAATCGAAATAACAAGGCCAGAGTCTGCCTCATTATCCCTTTAAAATAACAATCGCCCAGGAAGACACCCAAACTAAGTCATTTTTTTCTAACTTAAAATAACAATCGCCCAGGAAAACACCCAAACGAAGTCATTTTAATCTCACTTTCTCAATCGAAATAACAAGGCCAGAGTCTGCCTCATTATCCCTTTAAAATAACAATCGCCCAGGAAGACACCCAAACTAAGTCATTTTTTTCTAACTTAAAATAACAATCGCCCAGGAAAACACCCAAACGAAGTCATTTTAATCTCACTTTCTCAATCGAAATAACAAGGCCAGAGTCTGCCTCATTATCCCTTTAAAATAACAATCGCCCAGGAAGACACCCAAACTAAGTCATTTTTTTCTAACTTAAAATAACAATCGCCCAGGAAAACACCCAAACGAAGTCATTTTTTTCTAACTGAAAATAGCAATCGCCCAGGAAAACACCCAAACGAAGCCATTTTGTTTTAAATTTATCGTATTAAATGACAAGACCAGAGTCTGCCTCATCATTTCTTTAAAATAACAATCGCCCAGGAAAACACCCAAACGAAGTCATTTTGATTATAAAATCCATTTTTAAAAGTAGATATTACCTTAAATTTCACGTTTCGAATGTCGTAATTTGTTTGCTCTTTAAACTTAATTTCCAATTCTTTTCTTTTTATTTCATTTGGCATCTCAGACATAATGTTAGCAACATTGATTTCTTCATTACTGAAGTTTGATTCTTCATTTACTATGGAGTCAACATTCCGTTTAATTTTTTTGTTACTAACTGAATTAACCGATTCGCTAAATATTGTCGCTGTTTCACGCTGGCGAAGTCTCAACTTAATCGACGGAACATCAATTTGGTCATCTACAAGAATTGGTTCAGGCTCTTCTGCTTGTTGATTCGGTTCAGTTTGTATTGTCTCGCTATTAACTTGATTTTCGGTCCTCTGGTTATTCGAATGTTGCTCATTTATTTGATTGTTTGGTTCGGTATTGGTAGACTTTCTTTTGTTTGATTTTTTGGACACTTGTTCATGTTGAGTTTTTGACTGTTCAATGTTTACGGATTTTTGGGCTTGGTTTTGTGACACTTTGTTTTCTTGCGTTCTGTTCTTTATTTTACACGCTTCCCGATCTTCGGCTTTTTCAATTAATTGGGTTCTATTGATCTGAGTTAAGGAGGCTTTTTTTACGATCAGATGTTGAGTATCAAAAAGAGGTAAGAAAAAGTCGTCTCCGCTTTTAGACCTTTTGACAATGTCATTGTTTCTTGCATCTGTTGGTTTGGCTTGCAGACTTTTGTTTTGGTTTAGTGACGGTGACTTCCTGTTGTCGTTTTCAGGGTTTTTTTTTAATTGAAATTTCGCAGGTGGTGGAGGTGGTGCAGCCAATTCCTCGTTAGCTGTTTTACTTTTGTTTTGACAGCCATTCGATTGTGTTTCGTTGGTTGGTTTGTTTTGGTTATGTTGTGTTGTCGATTTCGGACTTATCTGTTCAATTTTTTTGTGTTTTTTCTTTCGGTTTTGTGACACTTGGGTTTGAACTATTTTTTCTGATTGACCGTTATTCGATTGTGGCTTATTTTTTTGAATATTTGGTGCTGTTAATTGGGTTCTAATTCGATTGGGACTACCGATTGACTTTTTTTTGTTTGTTTTTTTTGACACTTGATCATGTTTCGATTTTTGCAAATCTTTGTCTTTTTCAGACACTTCCCGATCTTCGGCTATTTCTCTTGACCGTTTATCCGTTGACTCGACTATGGACTCGACTGTTGACTCGACTGTTGACTCGACTGTTGACTCGACTGTTGACTCGACTGTTGACTCGACCGTTGATTGACCGTTTGTTGACTGTGGCTGATTTTTTTGTTTGTTTGTGCCTGTATTGATTGTCGCACTTTGATTCAGGCTTACTTGTTCAGATTCTTTTTTGTTATCAACATTCTTCGTGTTTCTTTTTATTTGGTCAAGAGCTTCTTTTTGTTCCAAAATTACGGAGATGTTGTTTGATATCAAATTTGAGTAGAATTCTTCAATCAACTCTACATCAAATTCTATTCTGAATTTTTTGGTGTTATAATCATAAACCAAATTGTCGGCGAAACAATTGTTTTGACTCATAAAGTCCGGAACAAGATCTTTTTCTTTTAAAAAAAATTAAAAATATGTTATATAAAATTATTTTTTATAAAAAATACCCTTAATCTCATTCTTGAACGATTCAAGCGAAATTATATTGTTGAAAATGATGCAATACAATATTTTGCAACGAAATACGCAACTCTTCGCTCGGTTTTTATTTTGTTTTCCTTTTGATTTCTTAAGGAAAAAAGATTACAAATTTTGATTAAATATTTTCTGAATTTTTTTTAAATTACTTGTGAAGAGCATGAAGACGAATTAGTACCAGAACTAGTGTCTGATGAAAATATTTGTTTGAAAAGGCTCAGGCTATTGAGCATATTTAAAATTTCTAAATGATTGTCCTTTAAAAAAAAATTGATTAAATTAACCTTTTAATATTTTAGCTGTTTAAATTAAAAAAACCTTTTGTTCTTGGCATATTTGAAATGTGCTTTGAATATTACTTGTGAACTCATTGTTAGCATCGTAGAGTTCGTATGAGTTTTTAACTGTATTAAAGTTAGGGTACATGAAAAGCTGTTCCCTGCTTAATTCTTCGACATTGAAGATGGTAATATTTTTCTCTTATAAGAAAACTAATTAGATAAAGTCTTTTTTTTATTAAGATTTAAAGAACATACCTTTTAAGTAATTTAGAAAACACTTCTCATTGTATTTCATTTCGAAGTCGTCAAAATTTTTTTTCAATGAGGCAAAGCATTTGTATATAAAAAACCTCTCGAGATCTTTTCTATTTTTGTTTCTTGTCTCCTGCATTTTTTTAGGTAAATTTTTTCTGAACTAAATAAAATTAATTGTTGAGATTATATTATAAAATTTATAACAATAAGCAGCTTTTTATTTCTGCCAATATTTAGTCATCAGAATAATTTTCGTAAAAAATAAATATATTTCATCGTAGTTAAAAAATTTATTAAAAAATAATAATAACATTATGGAATATTGATAGTCGAAATATTAATATGCTAGAAAACCCGATTGGTATTTGACATCTCAAGAGTTAATTGGAGTTGAAGGATTTGCCAAAAAAGAAAAAAAATTCACCGATTTGACAAGAATATTGAAGTAAAAAAATTTAATTTTCCTCGGAATCAGGTAACAAAAAAATTACCGAAATCGATCTGAATAAAATTAAAAAAAAACGGGAGTACCAAAAATACGTTGACAAGGTTAAAGATCTCGAGTCAAAGTCAAGGACCGACCGAAAAAACAAATTGTACATTAGAGCGTTCGAAAGACAAGTCAAAGAAGAAACTGTAATGAAAAAAGATCAGGTTCAGGCTAAGTTGACCCAAAAGTTTAGAGATCATGTCATCACTCTTCCTTATTCTAACGAAATGGTCTTAAATGAGAGTAAACAAGAAAGTATGAATCAAGTTGATGGTTATTTTTTTCTATCTCGATTGGCCTCTTTGTATTTCGACATGAAAGACGATGATCACTATCAATGAAGGTGAAATTTTTGTGTCATACAGTGACTATTCGGGAAAATGGAATATTTGAATGGAACTGATTGTATAATAGGTCGTACACCCTGTTACAGTCTGAGCGAGATTCGAAGAGTAAAAAATCGTTTTGTGCTAGAGAACACTCACAAAAATCGAGAACAACAATGATTTAATCGAGTATTCGAAGTCGCAAAATCAACATGAGAATAACAACAGAGAAATCGAATCAATACGCTAGAAAACCCCATTGGTATTTGACATCTCAAGAGTTAAGTGGAGTTGAAGGATTGGCCAAAAAAGTGACAAGTTTATCTAATTGATGAGAATTATGAAAGGAAAAAATTTAAGGTTTCGCTGTAGTGTCACGAATAAACGAATTAGATTTAACGTTACCGACAAGTATTTTAAAGAAATGAATATAATTAAAATAAATCGGGAGTACCAAAAATACGTTGACAAGGTTAAAGATCTCGAGTCAAAGTCAAGGACCGACCGAAAAAACAAATTGTACATTAGAGCGTTCGAAAGACAAGTCAAAGAAGAAACTGTAATGAAAAAAGATCAGGTTCAGGCTAAGTTGACCCAAAAGTTTAGAGATCATGTCATCACTCTTCCTTATTCTAACGAAATGGTCTTAAATGAGGGTATACAAGAATCAACATGAGAATAACAACAAAGAAATCGAATCAATACGCTAGAAAACGCGATTGGTATTTGACATCTCAAGAGTTAAGTGGAGTTGAAGGATTGGCCAAAAAAAGTGGATAGGTTTATCGAATTGATGAGAATTATGAAAGGAAAAAATTTAGGTTTCGTTGTAGTCGATCTTGTCCCCGAGAATATTTACCTTAATAACATACATTTTGATTTATCCGAATTTTCATAATTCAATTTTTTACGAATTGTTAAATCATTGCGATCTTTGTTTGTTGTGGTCAAATTGATCCCGCCATTCACTTCATGATCACAATCGATCATTTCACCCTGTCGATCTATAATACTCAAATTTGTCTGGTTAGGGTCCCGCCTTGTCCCGCTGCTAGAGTCAAATAAACCGATGAGTCTTGATAAATAAGCAGATGTTTAACTGATCGAAAAAAGTTTGACATTAACAACCGATTCTTTCCAAACGAAGATCATGAGTCTAAAACAAAAAAGGACCGTTAGAGAGACATTAAAGTTTTTTACGAATTTATATTCTTAAACAAAAAAGCAAATTTAACTTATTTCTAATTTAAATATTTTTTTATAAAATAACAGTCTGAAAAATGTTTATAGTCTAGTAACGAAATCAAGATCCTCAAGATCCATTTAAAATAACATTCGCCCAGGAAAACACCCAAACGAAGTCATTTTAATCTAACTTTTTCAATCGAAATAACAAGGCCAGAGTCTGCCTCATCATCCCTTTAAAATAACATTCGCCCAGGAAAACACCCAAACGAAGTCATTTTAATCTAACTTTTTCAATCGAAATAACAAGGCCAGAGTCTGCCTCATCATCCCTTTAAAATAACATTCGCCCAGGAAAACACCCAAACGAAGTCATTTTATACCTAAATTCAAAAAGAAATTAAAGTCTGCCTCATGATCACTTTAAAATAACATTCGCCCAGGAAAACACCCAAACGAAGTCATTTTAATCTAATTTTTTCAATCGAAATAACAAGGCCAGAGTCTGCCTCATCATCCCTTTAAAATAACATTCGCCCAGGAAAACACCCAAACGAAGTCATTTTATACCTAAATTCTAAACACTAAACATTTTGTAACTAACCCATCGGCTGTAAAGAACTGTCTTATGTGAGAAGCACAGAGACGTTGATCGGTTAAAGCGTTTGTAATCTCCGGATTTTTACTTACCGGGAAGTCTTGAATATTACCGGATGTGTCAAGATTCGGAGTCGATGGATTTGACATTGATCGTTGTTTATTTTTTAATTCACTAGCTGCCATAGCTGCTGCCATCTCACCGATACAGTGGCTAAAGTAGCGTATTTTAAGTCTTGGACTTCGAACATGATGCGAACATTTGGTGGGATATTGAGACGTTCAAAGTTTGGTAGGGTAAGTAACTTGTTATCATCAAGTACTGAGTTCAAATTTTCAACCCATTCTGGATTTTTGACCCAACGTCACCGCCGAACACAAAATTTTGTTCGTCACAGACACGTTTGATTTCTTCTTTGAGAAGAGCTATTTTGATTGGTTCATAACGTATGCCTGGGAATACGTCGTTTAATAAACTTTGTAACAATGGTAAATCTTCGTTGATTAGACGAGGTACAAAACTTTCCTTTATTGAATCTGTCGTTTGTATCAGCATCGGAGGCGACGAATGTAAAACCACTGTCTGGTCCAGCGTTGCGGACGTCCGATGTCCTCACAGACACGTTATAAGTAGTCGACAATGCTTTTAAATACAAATTTAATTAGTTAAATTGTTACAAAAAAGGGGTTTATCAAACGTGCAAGACACAAGCCTGGATGTGAAAATGGGAGGGCGGCGATGTTTCTGTCATTCTAAACACTGTTCTAAATGTGCTGTATTGCAGGTACGTGGGTCTTCTGCTCGCGTTCGGAGCTTGTCGTATTGGGGGGCCGCGGGGGTTGAGAATCAACACGTATAGAAGCCTGGGAACGGGAGCGAGAACTTGGTTTACTTCAGTATCATTTTGTAGGGCGATGTTAAGTTTAGATATTTTTTGATGTTTGATATTTTGATACTAAACTTAACCTCGCCTTTTGTAGCCCTAGTGATAAAGTTAAGTATTCGACTTGATGTATAATACGCTTGGTTTGTGGTTCCAAGCTAAGTATGGATAGTTGTCTGGCGCTGTTTATGATGAACGTCCCACAGTCACTGGGGTGGATGGGAGTAGCATAGTCGTAACCATGCCATGGCCGGTCCCAAGCCCGGATGAGAAAATGGGAGGGCGACTCGAAGGATTAGAAGGTAAAATACGGGATTTTTATACTAGAACAAGATCCCTTGTTCCTTAGCGTATCTCACTAAAGCACGAAACGAGGCCTCCATAACCCTCAAGTGGGTTAGGGGTTGCTTCTTTTTTAATTTGGATGTTTGTATAAAGAGAAATATATCCCCAAAAAAATGAAATTAAAGCTAAAAATAATGTGACAAACCTTCAGTTTCACCCTCTTCTGACGAAATTATAATCCTACCAGTACCATCATCAATTACTACATCTGGTTGAACCATGTTCAACTCTTGTTTCAAAACCTATTTTTAAAAACACACGTTAGGCCAGTTAATAGAAACTTTCAAAGAAAAAATTACTTTAGTCTCAAATTGTTTGACTGTAAATGTGTTTAAATTGATTCTAACTGAAATCTCTGGTTTTACGGCACATACATAACATTTAGGATTCGGTTTAACCAATTCACCTGGTACAACTTATTTATTCTGTAGAGGCCTATCTCTTAAATAAACTATCTTGCATTCATTAATTTTATTTTCTAATGCTTTAAGAGCTTCGAGGACTATTAAACCAGCTCCAATTGCATTTGTAGTAGCTTTGGCTGGGATTATATTCGCAGCTAATGATTTTATCTCAAATTTAGACTTAACTTGTATTTAAAAAACAAAACATCTTAAATTAGCTGCTGATGCTACAAAATTCATTGCATCTTCATCATCTTTATCCCAACACAAAATTTCATTATCCCCACCATCGCATAAACGTTTATACAAATTATTAATTGACTCTTCAAATATTTTACAACATTCATTCATTTTCCATATTTTTAACGACGCCATTTTTTCCGAGTTATCTTGAAACACTCCCATTCGGTAAACTTTCATTTTGATTACATTCTGTCCAGTCTAAAGATACCGGTGAACTAAAATTTTAACTCTATACTCAGTTTTTAATTCATTTTTGATCGATCTAACTCTATTATCAGCTGGTCTTCCATTCGATTCGGTCTCTTCTTCAATCATAACACCAGAGTCTTTTCATATAATTCGAATACTATACTCATTTTTGGTCTCATAATCAAACTTAACATTCGAATAGACTTTACCCGTGACAGAATCAATTCTAAAATTTTTCCAATCCTCGAGCATATCTTCATCAATTGAGTAATTAATTGGAGATTTACTGTAATCAGGATCGAATGCTTTTATCTCGAATAATGGTTCGTCTAGACCCGAATTTTCATCAAAAATAAAAGTTAAGTCTCCAGTACGAGAGTCAATTTTAAAGAGCGTATTATCAAGACGTATATGACTCTTTGATTTTTGTTCAAAGCTCTTTAAATCGGTGATTCTAAACTTGAATGAGCCAGTGTCAGGAAAATCTCGATCAACAGCCTTGACTTGGAACAATTTTTTCGGCTCCATATTTTCGACTAATGAAAAACTACACTCTTCATTTTTACTCTCGTTTGGTAAATCTACAAATTTCGGGTAATTGTCATTTATGTTAACGACTTTAATTTTAACTTTTTTGCTTGCGAACAACGGCGAGGACGACTTGTCATAAACGTTTACACTCAACTCGATAAATTTTTTATCCTCATAATCCAATGGACGAATCAAATACAAGTTACCTTGTGAATCTATTTCGATTTCATTCGATTTTGGGTTGATCACGTACACGAGTTGAGAGTTAACAGTGTTAATTTCGTCCAAATCAAAAGCTCTAACTTGATAAAATTTCTCTCCTAATGTTTGATCTTCGGCTAAACTCAAAGTTACTTCGACACTATTGTCATAAAAAGTTGGTGGGTTGTCATTCAAATCCGTCAAGTGGACTACAACTTCTTTTTGGGTGTAAACAGACGTGAAAAACGAGTTCTCAGCTCTTATCTGGAGTCGAATTTTAGACCCGGTTGAAGGAGAATCACGATCCATGTTTGTCCCTTTGTTCTTGTAAAGGGTCACTTCACCAGTCTCTTTATTAGTCTCAAGTCTAAACAAGTTTACTTTCATGTTCTTAATACTTTCGATTCTGTAACTAATCGCCGAGTTGTTAATAGTCCTATCCAAATCGACAGCTTTGAACTTGGTTATATACCGTTCAGTATCAACTGTTGTATCGTCATCTTCATTCAAGTTTGGTTCATAGTTATAACTTAAATCAAAGACCGGGTAATTATCATTCAAGTCGTTTATTCTAACTTTGACGAGCAGGTTTTCAATGATCGAGTCTTTATTGTCTTCTAGGACTTCGATGCTTAACAAGACTTCATTGGCTGTTTCACAATCAATGTCTGGTCTATCAGTTGTTTCGACAATACCGCTCATAAAATCAACTCTGAACCATTCGGAAAATATATCTTCAGGTAATGAGGACTCTTTGTTAAGTTTGTAACGTAATGAACGGTTTGTTACTTTAGGTCTAAGTTGAGTTATTAATTTGTTACTTTGAGTGTTCTCATCAACAGTGACTTCAATGACTCGTTCAGCGAATAATGAGTCCGTGTTTGAGTCAATTTTAACGATTAAACTCGTCGTACTGTTCAAAGTTTCATTCAATTTAGACGCAGCTCGAATGTTGAGGATATACGAATCTCCTGAATAGAAGGATCTTGTTTTCCTGGTCTTGACAGCACCATCTTCTAGCCCGATACTAAATAAATCATCTGGACTTGGTTTTGTTTCGTTTTTGGAGTTAACTTCAACAACTGAGTCCAAGTAGTATCTTATACCGTGTTGATTTGGATCTATGGCTTTGACAATGTCAACAACGTAATCGTTATCACGTGATTCAGCCAATGAACGACGGTACAAAGTAGTCGAACGGGTTCCACCAGTGAAATGCTCAAAGATTGGAATCTTGTCGTTCGAGGGTTCAATTTTGATGTTCAAAGCGAGACGATCAGTAAACTCTGGGCGGTTAAAGTCATATGCCTCGATCTCAACAACATATTCTCTGAATTTTTGATAGTCCAATTTTTGACCTTCGGCTAACAAAAGCTCACCCGATGAACTAATCTCGAATAAATCAATGTCCAAATTTATCAATTCGGTTGACGATTTAAGGTATTTAATTGACCTGATTCTAAATCGAGTGTCTCTAAAATCTTTTGTTACGTCTTTATCAACGACATCGAGTTTGATTAAAACTTGACCTGGTTTGACACCTTCGTTAACAAATACTCGACCTGTGTTTTCATCACTGAACTTTGGTTTGTTGTCATTTTCGTCTTTTACTTTAATGTCAATGGTTAAATTTGATTTTAGCTTTTCGGGTACACCATTGTCCGAGCATGAGACGATTAGATTGTACTCTTGTTTATCCTCGTAGTCTAATGGACTTATGAGCTCAATAAGACCTGTCAAAGGTTCAATTCTAAACTTTTGAGTCACCTCAACTGGGTTCATCTCTTTATCAAAATAAAAATAAACAGTTCCATTTTGAGAAAAATCCGCATCCGATGCGTTCAATTTGATCTTGAACTCGTTCGAATCAATTTTTGACGGTGATAGGGTTTTGATTTCACCAGTGGCCTCGTTAACTTGGAACAAATTGCCATCATCAATTATTTTGTACTTAACTAATCCATTTGACCCAGAGTCTAAATCAAAAGCTCTAACGAACCCAATTGTTGTCTCATGAGTCGAATTTTCAACGACACAAAATTTATAATCCGTAGACTCAAATTTTGGTTTGTTGTCATTAATGTCCAAAACGTTGATTGAAATATGGGTTGTGTATGAAAAGAGGCCATCAGCACTCGTAGCCTTGACTTTTAAATTCCTCATTTGTTTTACCAAGTCCAAATTATCGTTGATAGAATAATAATCAACAGGTAACATTTATTTTAATCAACTTACGACTTAATAACGTGTCTTTAAGCTCTAAAGGTCCATCGTAAGCGATTATGGTCAAAATGTAAGGACTTTCACTAACGTCTAGTTTAGCTTTAGTGAAAATACCAACTGAGCCCCAGTATGAACTTGTCGAATTTTGGTTCGGTCTTAACTCGAATTTATCCTTTTCTTGATCCATGTTGGTAAAATGTTTCATGGCTACTGAGTTAATGTTTTCGTCTGTCCATTGTCGTTCGTCATCTGTTACGAGACGATCTTGGAATAGACGTAATGCTTCGTGAACGTACAAACGAACAAGTTCTTCTAGACTCATGTGTTCCAATGGTCGTATGGCTTCGCATATACCTCGAACCCAACGTGTCATTTCACGTGGTGAATAGATGTAATGTGGTTGTTGATCGACTGTGAATCGTTCTTGTGACATTAGATAAAATTCGACCATGGCATTTGTCAATGGTTTAGCGTAACTCTCAATGTTGGTATGATTATGTTCTTAACATAGCACGATTGAACGTACCATAAATTTGTTTAAGAGAAAGTTCACCTGGATAATCGAAATATACTAATGGTACATGTCTTAAAAATCGATGGGTTAATGGTTTACGTCCCGGATCGGTCGGTGGATTACAAGCACCGACGAACTGAATACGTTCAAGTTTAACCCAAGATTGATCGGATGTACGATAAAACCCACCGTGTTCGATACACTGACGGATGAATGATATGACACGTTGTGTACCGTATTTGTCTTCATCTGGCAAGTTAATTTCATCACAAAAAATGACTAACCATTTACCCATTTGAATCGGTGACAACACTTTTCCGTTCGGTGTCCGTTTGTATTCACAGTAATGATCGAATGTTTTTAACATAAGTTCAGGGGTTGTTGCGCTTGAAAAGTTAAAACCAACGACTTCTAGGTCTGGTAGAGATCTCAACGCTGCGAAGAGTGTCATTGTTTTACCAGAACCTGGCGGACCACAGAGAAGTAACGGTCTAATATTAACTGTAATCGTTCCGATTTGTCTCTTTCGTCTTCTCTCACGAACAATACTAACCGGTCTTATCTTAGACTCGGGTATTTCTAACAAATCCGCAAAATTTCGAACAATTTTCTCTTCATTAAAAAACGATTCTTGACGAGTAGTCCCACAGTAACTAGTAGTCGTAACCATACCCTTATTGGCCGGTCTCAAGTCCGGATGAGAAAATGGGAGAGCGACCTACAGTTTAATAAAAAAAAAAGTGGACTTACATTTTGATTCAAAACTCTTAAAATATAATTTAATAAATCGAAATATTTTGTGAATGACCCTCGAGGGTTTGTACGCAATTTTTATTTTGAAAGTCACAAATTTTAACGAGACGATCATCGGCACCTGATATCAAGTATGGTTTATCACCCTCATGATTACATATTTGACACGATCCGATCCGGCTGATAGTTAACGTTTAATTTTAAGTTTAAGCGGAATCTTTTTTTTTATTAATTCTCAAACAAAATATCGACCAGTTCAGTTTTCCAATGGGTTTGTGATGAATTTTATTTGTTTGGTTCTAAAAAAAGTAAAAATAATTAGTCAATAGATGTAACCCTAGTATCCCGATGTATTCTTCAATTCAATTGAAAAAAATTGAAATGATAAAATATTATAAATTTCAAAAAAAATAGAAAAGAAAAGGTTAAGGATTTTCGAAATTCAAATTCAAATTTTTATTCTTGTAATACATAATCATTATTCTTGATTTTTTTTAGAAGTTTTCATAATGCAGGATTCAAAATAAAATTAACAAAAAGTTTGTATTGATTTCAAACCGGAAAATTTAGTTTGGATAAAATAATCCGGATTAAACCCGTACATTTACATGTATGGAGACCTGAATGGGAGACAAATTTTAACCGAACTGGTAAAAAATTCGGATTAACGTAGTTCGGATTAAAGTGAGTCGACTATACTTCCAGAATACTAACAAATGAATCCACAAGTGTATTCTTAATATATTCTATGTGTTTTTTAAAAGGAAAAAATACATAATTTTGAAAATAATGTATTCCTGAAAACTCAAAGAATTCTTATGTGTATTGCAGAATCCTTCCAGATGTATTTCAGAAAACTTTAAAAAAATACATCTTTAAAGAATACATTCAAGAGTTCCGTAGAAACAAGAATACACCAAGAAAACACAAAAAATTCATCTAGAAAACTTATTGAATACACTGGGAATACGAAAGAATCGCGAACGATATCCAAACCCCAATCAATTAAGCTTTTGATGACGCAGATCGGATTTATCGAAATTATAGTCCGGATTATAATCAACCAAAAAAATTGAGGCTGGTGAAATGGGAGATCTGTACACAAGAGATCTATTAAAAGATTAACTTGCTGAAAATAGCAGAGCTCACGATTATTTATCAAATATTGCATGTTTTTAAAAAAACAAAATAACAACGAGATCGAATTCTAGTATTTCTCTGTTTGTCTTTGTGTTTTTGTGTATTGTAAGCAAAAATCAATAAAAAGATAAAATTAAATAATTTATTTTTTAAAAAATCAAAATTATGTAAAATAAAATTAGTTTTTAAAATCTGTCTCGATTAGTTTTCAGTTTTAGTATGATTTGATTTTACATCTAATCCTGATAATCCCCCTATGTTTGGTCCAATTAATCTTGAAATCCAAAATCTTCACAAGCTTATTTTGGGTCCAAAAAAGCTAATTTCTGATTTCATTTCTTAAATCTACCTCTTGGGTATTTTGATCAATTTTTGATCAAAATTACTGTCAGAAATTAGCTTTTTGAACTCAAAACATGCTTGATTCGATTCCAAACTTCAAGATAATCGGACACAATCATAGGGTTCATATCAGGATGAAATGTAAAACCATTTCATACCAATTACTGAAACGAACGTCATTAACTGATTCAAAAAATTTTAAGGATTGAAAAAATAAAACATAAAAAGTATAAAAAAAATAAAAAATAAAAATCATAAAAAATAAAAAGTAAAAATTTTAAAAATGAAATTTAACCGTTAAAGGACCATTAGATTTTGAACCATCAATTTCAAAATTGAACTTTTTACATTGGTTTCCGTTTACAGGAATGCGACCATTCTCTAAATCTGATCTTTTTGAGTATCAACTTGCATATCCGTAGCAAAAGTTTTGATTCCTGTTTTAACGTACGTAGGTTTGCCTTTATCGCTTATATAAAATACACCTCCTCGCGGACCTTCAAATAAATCTTTTCCATTAGCACTGCCGGTGCTTGTATAATAAGCAAAAGCTTCTTGTGCTGGTCTCTTTAAAGATTTTCTTTCATTGTTGATTGGATTTATTTGATTTTCTAAAATAAAATTTAAAATAAAAAATTTAAAAAATATTAAGTTTAAAATGTTTACAAAAATATACCTAAATTCTGTTTTAATGTATTTATTTCTTGATCTTTAACTTGAATTTTTTCTTTCAGATCGTTTAATTGGAAAAGGCATTCGGATAACTGCGAAGGCAAATCATTTAAGTCAGCTTGGAAGGTTAAAAGTGAATGATTTAACTGGTGAATTCTTTTTCTTTGCTCAATTATAACTTTATTTCTTGGGTTATATGGACAATGCTTTGCTCTTAAAAATAAATTAGATTATTTAGAATTAAAATTAGAAAAAACCCATCAAAACCAAAGATACTTGTAATGCTTATTATGCTTTTCATTCACATTACCGGAACCATCACAACCAGGATAACCACATTTAGATGAATATGCTTCTGGATTAAAAACGATACCGTAATTTAAAAGGTCATATTCGTCAAATTCAGATACTTGATATTGATTTTTGAATTCTTGAAACTGGCTAGTAATTTTCTTTCTAAAATCACGTTTGACATTGAATATCGTGAAGTAAAAAGATTCAATTATTAAAAGTTACATTTCATCAATTAGTTGGTTATTTTTTAGCATTTCTTCGTTTAATTGATTTCTAATTTGTTGGACAGATACTTCATTAAGTTCTGATTCGGAATTATTGTTGTTGACTTTCAATTGATCGTTTTCATTAAGTAACTGAGTGACTTGTGTTTGGAGTTGGTCTATTTGAGCCTTTTGATTTTGAATGGTTTGGTCCCTTTAGTAAATTCGAGTGAATAAACTTCGCTTATCATAAAATTGAATTTTTAAGTCTTACTTTTCTGAAATTGTGTTGTTGTTGAGCTTCAATCGGCCATTTTCTTCAAGCAGCTCAGTTACTTGTGTTTTGAGCTTACCGATATCAACATTTTTGGCTTGAATTGTATTTTCCCTAGAGATATTTAAAAAAAAAAATTAACTTCTGATAACAAAAAATTTTAATAAAGCTTACTTTTCATTAACTGTTTTTATGTTGTTGAGCTTTAATTCACCATTTTCTCCAAGCAAGCTAGTCACTTGTTTTTGGAGACGGTCGATTTCAGTATTTTTAGCCTGTGTAGCCTTGAACCTTTAAATTTTTATAATTTAAAATGCTCAATTTTAGATAAAAAATAAAAGCTTTAATACTGTTCTGATTCGGTATTATTGTTGTTGACTTTCAATTGATCGTTTTCATTAAGTAACTGAGTGACTTGTGTTTGGAGTTGGTCTATTTGAGCCTTTTGATTTGAATGGTTTGGTCCCTTTAGTAAATTCGAGTGAATAAACTTCGCTTATCATAAAATTGAATTTTTAAGTCTTACTTTTCTGAAATTGTGTTGTTGTTGAGCTTCAATCGGCCATTTTCTTCAAGCAGCTCAGTTACTTGTGTTTTGAGCTTACCGATATCAACATTTTTGGCTTGAATTGTATTTTCCCTAGAGATATTTAAAAAAAAAAATTAACTTCTGATAACAAAACAATTTAATAAAGCTTACTTTTCATTAACTGTTTTTATGTTGTTGAGCTTTAATTCACCATTTTCTCCAAGCAAGCTAGTCACTTGTTTTTGGAGACGGTCGATTTCAGTATTTTTAGCCTGTGTAGCCTTGAACCTTTAAATTTTTATAATTTAAAATGCTCAATTTTAGATAAAAAATAAAAGCTTTAATACTGTTCTGATTCGGTATTATTGTTGTTGACTTTCAATTGATCGTTTTCATTAAGTAACTGAGTGACTTGTGTTTGGAGTTGGTCTATTTGAGCCTTTTGATTTTGAATGGTTTGGTCCCTTTAGTAAATTCGAGTGAATAAACTTCGCTTATCATAAAATTGAATTTTTAAGTCTTACTTTTCTGAAATTGTGTTGTTGTTGAGCTTCAATCGGCCATTTTCTTCAAGCAGCTCAGTTACTTGTGTTTTGAGCTTACCGATATCAACATTTTTGGCTTGAATTGTATTTTCCCTAGAGATATTTAAAAAAAAAATTAACTTCTGATAACAAAACAATTTAATAAAGCTTACTTTTCATTAACTGTTTTTATGTTGTTGAGCTTTAATTCACCATTTTCTCCAAGCAAGCAAGTCACTTGTTTTTGGAGACGGTCGATTTCAGTTTTTTTAGCCTGTGTAGCCTTGAACCTTTAAATTTTTATAATTTAAAATGCTCAATTTTAGATAAAAAATAAAAGCTTTAATACTGTTCTGATTCGGTATTATTGTTGTTGACTTTCAATTGATCGTTTTCATTAAGTAACTGAGTGACTTGTGTTTGGAGTTGGTCTATTTGAGCCTTTTGATTTTGAATGGTTTGGTCCCTTTAGTAAATTCGAGTGAATAAACTTCGCTTATCAAAAAATTGAATTTTTAAGTCTTACTTTTCTGAAATTGTGTTGTTGTTGAGCTTCAATCGGCCATTTTCTTCAAGCAGCTCAGTTACTTGTGTTTTGAGCTTACCGATATCAACATTTTTGGCTTGAATTGTATTTTCCCTAGAGATATTTAAAAAAAAAAATTAACTTCTGATAACAAAACAATTTAATAAGCTTACTTTTCTGAATCATTTTTTACCATGTTTACCCTTAAGTGGCCGTTTTCACCCATTAAATCTGTATTTTGTTTTTGCAAATTATCAATTTGATTGTTTAATCGCATTATTTCTTCTTCCAAATTGTTAATTTCTTTTTTTTGATCAATTAATCGCGAATTGAAAGCTTCTTTTTCACTTTTTAAATCATATTCAAAATCTTGTTTCAACTTGCATTTTTCGTTTTTTAAAAGTTGATTTTCTCGCTCTAAATCCTTGTGAGAATCTATTTCCTTTTGTCTTTTTGGACAATTGTTTAAGGTTGTGTGCTTTTTGTGAGCTGAATTTACGTTTCCCTCTCCATCACATTTTGGGTACGGGCACTTTCTTCCCTTAAATTGTGATTCAAGCGAATTATATTGATTTTTTACTTCAATCAACTCTTTTTGAAGGTTTTTGATATATTCCTCTGTATCCCTTTGGTATTTTAAAGATTGTTTAGATCTTAAAATAAAATAATTTATTTACAAATTTTATTTTTGTCGAACTTAAAAACCTACAAATTATCGACTTTGGACTGAATATTTGCCTTCTCTTTTAGTATTACTTCTTCATTTTCTTGAAAATCTTTTAAAAGCTGCTCGTTTGATTTTAATTGATTTTTGTATGCGTTCTAAAAAAATTATTATTCAGAAATTTTTTTTTTAAATTAATATTTTCAACACAATTTACTTCTAAATCCATAAATTCGGTTCTCAGATGATTAATAGCATCTTCGTTTTCAGAAGTCATAAGGATCATCTTGTTATTTAATGCGTCGATTTCTTCATAAGCTTTTATCAAATCATTGTTTAAATTTTGCAAATTTTCACAATCATCAATATTCATGGATCGATTGTGAATCGGTGTTGAGGAACCATTTACTAACTTTAAAAAAAAAATTCAAACAATCTATACAAGATGTGTAGAAAAAAGTCTTAAATTTACTCGAATGTTAATTTTTGGTTCGGTGTCAGGAACAAAATTCTGAACCTTCTGAACAATAGAAGTAGACACTTGTTCAATCAATTCAATCGATTTATTCTATAAAAAAAACAATATATTTTTAATTTTAGAAATTTTTTTAATTGTATACCTTTATTTTTTCAAAAAAGGAGGAGTTCATCATTTCGTCCTCTTTTTTCTGAATGTTTTCTTCAAGGTATAGTAGCGATGTTGTTCTTGTTGGACTATTCAAAAACTTAATGAAATTCTTGTTTCCATTAATATTAACCTTCATGTTCTCGTCCATTTTACTGGTTTTTTGTGAATTCGAGACCAAAAAAAGCTTTAGGAATTCGTAATTCAGTTCGTTTTTCAGTTTTTTCTTCTAGGATCGAATGCGAATTTCTTATTTTACAATAGATTGATATCCTTTTTTGGTTTATATTTTTTTCGGTTAAAATTTTTCGTGTCTATAATAAATTCAAAAGTTTCACAAAGACATATACAGGAGACGGTATTAAGCCTTAAAAAATTCTTTGGCAATTAAATGTCATCAATTGAGGTATACTTTGATATTTTATGAGTATTTAACAAACAAAGTTATTTGCTGAGGTTTTGTCTCGGTTGTAGGTCTTTTTGGGTCTAACCGAATGATATAATTACCAACACTTATTGTTGATTTATTGCAAGTAATGAAAGAAAAAAGAATAAATCCATTTTAAACATTTTAATTCACCTTTTTTCTTTCATTACTTGCAATATAACAGAAGAACCCATTAAATATAGGAACTTAATAAGGACGACTTTTGCATCGGGACTTAAATAACACACTTTTCAAAGTTACTATATTTATAAGGCTTTTAAGACTTAAGTTATTTTACGTTCAAGTTAATCTGACTGTTTAAAACAGGTATATTTATTTCGGCTTTTTCAAGAGCTAAAATTCTGACTCTTTTATATTTTCAAAGTGACTGTATATTGTTAAGATTTATTTCATGTGATCATAGAAATAACTAATTAAATGAAAGAATTTAATTAATTTAATCTTGAAATGATGAATTAAAAATCGGTGTTTAAAAAATTGGAATAAATCTAAATTTTTGAATCAAAAAAAAAATAATAAAAAAAATGGGTAAATTTAAAAAAATTAATTAAATTTTAATGCCGTATGTTAAATGAAAAGAATTCGTAAATTGATAATATTTATTTTTTTAATTTTTTCTTAAGAGTTTCCATCGGCAACTGACCATCTAAAGCAAAAATTTCGTTTGCAAGCTGAAGCTGTTTCTTCTGTTAAATCTTATGCTAAAATGAATTCTTCTTCAGCCTCTGATTTATTCGGGTAAACTGGATGCTGAACAGCTTTTTCGAAATTTTTTCTGGTTTGTTTTTTTGTAATTGTCAACAATCTCCGAATCAACTCGACTTTGTGATTCCCAAGATCTGTAAAAATAAAATTTAAGGAATGGGAAAAAAGTTTGAGAAATTAATTTACGGTCCGTATTTCGTTCTCATGACTTCTTGCCAGTCCAAAAAGAGCTCGACCTTCTTTGATATTGGCGTTACGCGATCATTTAAAATTGATTTTATCTAATAGCAACATTCAGTTTTAATTGTAAGTGAAAAAAATGTACTGTTTTTTAGCTTTATTACTGGCTCTGTGAAGTGCATTGCAATTTTGCGGTATCGTTATAAAAAGTGTTCTAGTGGTAATCGTAACTGTAATAGTAATTAAGCGCCTTCAAAAACTATGAAAATTCCAATAATCCACACCATTAAAAAAGATTTAAAATAACTGCGTAATTAATTTGCAGAGTTTTTGCAAACGCTTAATTTAGATTACACAAATTTTGTTTCAGAAAAGACAAGTTATATCGAGGCTGTGAACCACTTGAACAATTTTTATAACGATTCTACAAAATTGCTATTGCTTTATTGCTATGAACTTCAAAGCGCCTTTATCGAATTAAATGACCATCCCCACAATCTGCCTCACCCAAGCGAAGTGATTTTATTCCAACATTCAAAAAGAATCAAAGTCTCCCTCTACATCAATTTAAAATAACATTATTCGCCCAGGAAAACACCCAAACGAAGTCATTTTAATCAAATTTTCTCAATCGAAATAACAAGGCCAGAGTCTGCCTCATCATAAAATCACATTCGCCCAGGAAAACACCCAAACGAAGTCATTTTATACCAACATTTCAAAAGAATCAAAGTCTACCTCTACATCAATTTAAAATAACATTCGCCCAGGAAAACACCCAACGAAGTCATTTTAATCAAATTTTCTCAATCGAAATAACAAGGCCAGAGTCTGCCTCATCATCCCTTTAAAATCACATTCGCCCAGGAAAACACCCAAACGAAGTCATTTTATACCAACATTCAAAAAGAATCAAAGTCTACCTCTACATCAATTTAAAATAACATTCGCCCAGAAAAACACCCAAACGAAGTCATTTTATACCAACATTCAAAAAGAATCAAAGTCTACCTCTACATCAATTTAAAATAACATTCGCCCAGGAAAACACCCAAACGAAGTCATTTTTATCTAATTTTCTCAATCGAAATAACAAGGCCAGAGTCTGCCTCATCATCCCTTTAAAATAACATTCGCCTAGGAAAACACCCAAACGAAGTTTCTTCCAAATTAGTTTTATAATATTACCTTAAATTTCACGTTTTCTTATATCGTAATTGTTGATCTTTTTAAATTTTTTTCTTCCAATTCTTTTCTTTTTATATCATTTTCCATCTCAGACATAATATTTGCGACATCTTCTTCATCTCGACTATGACTTGATCTTGATTCTTCACTAATAATATGATCGACATTCCGTTTTTTTGGTGGAGTCAACGAATCATTACTCTGATTTATCGATTGACGCTTTCGAGGTCTCGTATTCAAAGAAATGTCATTTTCATTGGGCTGAGTTTTTTAACCGTCTCTCTGCTTTTTTATTTTTTTTTTGAATATTTATTGAGCTTTGCGTACCTTGTTTTTTTTCTGGTGTTTTTGTTTGTCTGTTCTTGTTTGATTGTTTAATTGGTTCTTTGCTCTTATGACTAGTCCCTCGGTTACCGATTTTTTCTCTCCGTTGAGTTTTTTTTGCCAAGTTTTTTGTGGCGTTTTTTTGACTTGGAGATTCGCAGGTTCGAAGAGAGGTAATAAAATGCCTACTGCGCTTTTTGTTTAACAATGTCGTTTTTTGCTTGCACCTGTTTGTTTGGTTTGTTGACTTTTGATTTGGTTTTGTGACTCTTTCCTTTTGTGAGCAATCTTTCTATCTATGTTATTTTGAATAGGTTCTCGGCTAACGCTTTTTTCACTCGATTGATTTTTTTTGACCAGTTTTTTTGGATTTTTTTTGACTTGGAGATTCGCAGGTTCGAAGAGAGGTAAGAAAAAGTCGTCTCCGCTTTTAGACCTTTTGACAATGTCGTTTTTGCTTGCATCTGTTGGTTTGGCTTGCAGACTTTTGTTCTGCTTTTGTGACTGTTGGTTCCTGTTGTCATTTTCAGAATTTTTTTTTAATTGAAATTTCGCAGGTGGTGGAGGTGGTGCCGCCAATACCTCGTTAGCTGTTTTACTTTTGTTTTGACAGCCATTCGATTGTGTTTCGTTGGTTGGTTTGTTTTGGTTATGTTGTGTTGTCGATTTCGGACTTATCTGTTCAATTTTTTTGTTTTTTTTCTTTCGGTTTTGTGACACTTGGTTTTGAACTATTTTTTCTGATTGACCGTTATTAGATTGTGGCTTATTTTTTTGAATATTTGGTGCTGTTAATTGGGTTCTAATTCGATTGGGACTACCGATTGACTTTTTTTTTTTTTTGTTTTTTGACAATTGTTCATGTTTCGATTTTTTTGATGGAGATTGCAAATCTTTGACTTCTTCAGACACTTCCCGATCTTCGGCTATTTCTCTGACCGTTTATCCGTTGACTCGACCGTTGACTGGACTGTTGACTCGACTGTTGACGTCGACTGTTGACTCGAGCGTTGATTGACCGTTTGTTGACTGTGGCTGATTTTTTTGTTTGTTTGTGTCTGTATTGATTGTCGCACTTTGATTCTGGCTTACTTGTTCAGATTCTTTTTTGTTATCAACATTCTTCGTGTTTCTTTTTATTTGGTCAAGAGCTTCTTTTTGTTCCAAAATTACGGAGATGTTGTTTGATATGAGATTTGAGTAGAATTCTTCAATCAACTCTACATCAAATTCTATTCTGAATTTTTTGGTGATATAATCATAAACCAAATTGTCGCCGAATCATTGGTTTTGACTCATAAATTCAGGAGCGAACTTTTTTTTTTTTAAAAAAAAAATAAAAATATGTAATATTAAATTGTTTTTTTTAAAAATACCCTTAATCTCATCCTTGAACGATTCAAGCGAAATTATTTTGTTGAAAATGATGCAATACAATATTTTGCAACGAAATACGCAACTTTTGGCTCTGTTTTTATTTTGTTTTCCTTTTATTTTCTTAAGTAAAAAAGATAACTTATTTTCATTAAATATTTTCTGAATCTAAATTCTTAAAATTACTAGGGAAGAGAATGAAGGCGAATTAGTCCAGAGCTAGTGTCTGATGAAAATATTTGTTTGAAAAGGGTCGGGCTATCGACCATATTTAAAATTTCTAAATGATCGTCCGTTAAACAAATTGAATAGATAACCCTTTGAATTTTTTAGCTGTTTAAATAAAGAAAACCTTTTGATTTTGACATATTTTAAATGTATTTTGAATATTATTTGTGAACTCATTATTAGCATCGTAGAGTTCGTATGAGTTTTTAACTGTATTAAAGTTAGGGTACATGAAAAGCTGTTCCCTGCTTAATTCTTCGACATTGAAATGGTAATATTTTTCTCTTAAAAGAAAACTAATTAGATAAAGTCTTTTTTATTAAGATGTAAAGAACATACCTTTTAAGTAATTTAGAAAACACTTCTCATTGTATTTCATTTCGAAGTCATCAAAATTTTTTTTCAATGAGGCAAAGCATTTGTATATAAAAAACCTCTCGAGATCCTTTCTATTTTTTTTTCTTGTCTCCTGCATTTTTTTAGGTAAATTTTTTCTGAACTAAATAATATTAATTGTTGAGATTATATTATAAAAATTTATAACAATAAGCAGCTTTTTATTTCTGCCAATATTTAGTCATCAGAATAATTTTCGTAAAAAATAAATATATTTCATCGTAGTTAAAAAATTTTTTAAAAAATAATAATAACATTAGGGACAACATGACCAGTTCGAAGTATTTAAAAAACTTTGTTCGAAGTATTTAAATGAATCGATGGGATACCAACAACAAAGTCGAAATATTAATATGCTAGAAAACCCGATTGGTATTTGACATCTCAAGAATTAAGTGGAGTTGAAGGATTGGCCAAAAAAGTGGACAAGTTTATCAAATTGATGAGAATTATGAAAGGAAAAAATCCCCGAGAATATTTACCTAAATAACATACATTTTGATTTATCCGAATTTTCATAATCACTTTTTTCACGAAGTGTTAAATCATTTCGATCTTTGTTTGTTGTGGTCAAATTGATCCCGCCATTCACTACATGATCACAATCGATCATTTCACCCAGTCGATCTAAAATACTCAAATTTGTCTTGTTTAAACTTATAACAATCAGTTAAAATGAACCCGTTGTCTTGAGCTAGTTCATTATTGACTCAGGAGTCTTTGTTTGAACGTTTTGATGGATCTAGCTCAAAACAAGTCCCGCCTTGTCCCGCTGCTAGAGTCACATAAATCGATGAGTCTTGGTAAATAAGCAGATGTTAAAATGATCGAAAAAAGTTTGACATTAACAACCGATTCTTTCCAAACGAAGATCATAAGTCTAAAACAAAAAAGGACCGTTAGAGAGCCATTAAACTTTTTTACGAATTTATATTCTTAAACAAAAATGCAAATTTAACTTATTTCTAATTTAAATACTATTTTGTAAAATAACATTCTGAAAAATATTCATGGTCTAGTTACAAAATAAATATCATCAAGATCCATTTAAAATAACATTCGCCCAGGAAAACACCAAAACGAAGTCATTTTATACCTAAATTCAAAAAGAAATCAAAGTCTGCCTCATCATCACTTTAAAATAACATTCGCCCAGGAAAACACCCAAACGAAGTCATTTTAATCTAACTTTCTCAATCGAAATAACAAGGCCAGAGTCTGCCTCATCATCCCTTTAAAAGAACATTCGCCCAGGAAAACACCCAAACGAAGTCATTTTATACCTAAATTCAAAAAGAAATCAAAGTCTGCCTCATCATCACTTTAAAATAACATTCGCCCAGGAAAACACCCAAACGAAGTCATTTTATACCTAAATTCAAAAAGAAATCAAAGTCTGCCTCATCATCACTTTAAAATAACATTCGCCCAGGAAAACACCCAAACGAAGTCATTTTAATCTAACTTTTTCAATCAAAATAACAAGGCCAGAGTCTGCCTCATCATCCCTTTAAAATAACATTCGCCCAGGAAAACACCCAAACGAAGTCATTTTATACCTAAATTAAAACAGAAATCAAAGTCTGCCTCATCATCACTTTAAAATAACATTCGCCCAGGAAAACACCAAAACGAAGTCATTTTAATCTAACTTTCTCAATCGAAATAACAAGGCCAGAGTCTGCCTCATCATCCCTTTAAAAGAACATTCGCCAAGAAGAACACCAAAACGAAGTCATTTTATACCTAAATTCAAGCTGAGATGTAAAATGCGTCCCGTAAACTCGATTGGCTTTCGAGTTCGGGACGTAGCTGCATGGAAGTTCTGCGCGAGCTAGTGCCAATTTTGCTTTTTCGGCAAAATTACTTTATTTTGTCATTTTATAAAGACGATTAAGACTTGAACTTTTGAGGATCAACTGCGCACCACCCATCGAACAAGTTTAAAAAACTTTTATTGGGAAAAAATTTATTTAAGGTTCATTTTTGAATAAAATAACGCAACAAAAGAGCAGAATAAGAAGAATTTCATTCTTTTAAACAATTGACTTACCATGGGGATAGGCTTCATCTTTTGGTCCATTCAAACTAAATTCATCATCTTCATTTTATCCATTTCGTCTTTTACAACTTGCTGATGGCTCATTGTGTCCAAACTCTCCAAATTCGGGCACAAAGTCTTAATTTTGTTGTCTTTTTTCTTCAATTCACTTAAACTAGGAAAGAGTTTGTTCTCTTTATCATCATCGATTAAAGTCTCTTGATCCAACACAAGATGTTTACAAACCGATTTTTTTTGCAACTTCTTTTCGAGTTGAACTAACCATTGTGGTGCTAGATGTACATTTTTTAACAAGACCCATTTTCCTGTTTTCGATGAGTTGTTTATCGCTTTTTCGGCTTGGGTAAAACCTTTGGATGAACCGATTGCAATGCGATTAGTTGTTTGTTATTCTCGGCTGCGAGGTCTTCAACACGACCTGATGCATTGTAACCAGCTACTGAGCACATTAAGATAGGTGTCGTCGCTTTTATTTCATTTTCAACAATATAACCCAAGTCTAACAGCTTTTCGGCTTGATTTAAAAATTCTTCACCAAACACTGAACTCACAAATGTTTCAGCTGTTGTTATGAATCGATCGGGACGAAGTGCATTGATAAACAATAATTTTTTGATAGAATTAGTTGTTTCTAAGAGATCAATTACGCCTTGTTTTGGTTGTCTTTCGTTTGTTTTAATTGATAAAAATTTCTTTAAGGACATTCATAGTGAAGTAGATGTTCGAGCAAGCTTGTGATGGAGCCAAAACTCACCTTGAGTCTTTAACAAATCCAATCTCTTTTCTGCAACATCCGGTCGCTCGGATTTAAGAACTTGATGTAAACATTGTGATTGTAAACTTGAACGAGTGACTGTAAAGTTAACAAAAGTCACTCGAGAACAAATGTCTGGTGGAAATTCAACAGTCGGATCACGGGTTGACAAGAACATTGTAAACATGGGTGAAAAATCGATGTCTTGATCACCAAGAGTTATCAAAACCCGACCACCTGAACGTCTTATTTCCCTGTTCAAAACCGGGTTAAGGATCGGATCGTAATTTTCGACGTCTTGTATCAAAATTGGGTTACCAAAACGAAGGCCACTTTCTAAATTCTTACGGAACGATGTGTCCAAAAATGATGTTCGAGGAATCTTCTCGTCCTTGTACATGTTCAAAATGAACTCAGTGGCTTGACCTGAGGGGTCTATTATGAGCGGGTAACGGTTGAATCGTTTTAACATAATCGCGTTTTCGATACACAAATCATCTGTTGGAAGAGAGTTAGCAGTCCATTGCATACGCTCATCAGCATTACTTAAATACTCAATTCGAGCCAGGTCTGACTTGCGTTGAATCGGTCTGACTTGCGTTGATAATTTTAGCAAAGTCATAGTCCGAGTTTGACAAAAATTTAGTCTTCATTTTTTCTTTTATCTGTGGTGATATATTATCAGTCTGAAAGTTTATAATCGTGTTGATAAAATTGTCTTTAACGATAATACCACGGATTACCTTCCATTCGCTTGTCTCTTGGTTAAGGATTAAACAAACCGATTCGAGACCAAGTTTAACAGCAGCTGGCGGATTTACCAAGCTTTTCAACTCGACTAAATGTTGACGGTTGATTGATTTTACAGCTTGTTGAGCTTCAATTACAGCTGGTTCGACTTTACTCAAGTCTTCCATGACACTTGTCTTTTTTTGTCAATTTCTCTCAACTGTTTGGCAAGTTTGACCTGTATTTCTTGTGATGCGACTTTCTTTTTTTCGGCTTCTTGTTGATCAGTCATCATTTGTTTCAATTTTGAGTTAGCTTCGTTATTTTTTTTCTCAGGCTCGGTTCGTTTTACTGCCAAGCTCTTCTGTAACTCTTCGACTTGTTCAACAGTTTCTTTGATCTTTGCCAAACCAATGTTCAAGTGGACTTGTTGATCCTCTAACTAAGACCGTTTCCCTTTGTACAACTTAGCAAAATGATTGATAAAGTCTAAATAATGACGTGGGGTTATAGTTGTCTCATGGACTCCTTTCTTTTGTAACCGAGTGTTCGCTTGGTGTAATGAGTCGTGGATGTGAACAAACGTGTTAACAACCGCTTCACGATGCCCGATTGATTGTATACTCGGATCATGTAAGATTTGAAGAGTGTTTGGTGGGAAGTAGTCTGATTTTTCGAGGTCAATTCTAATCGTAGACTCTTTACCAACTTGATAATAAGCGTGATGACTCCAATCACCGAACCAGTTGAGCACACAACGATTGAATAAAGCAGGTGATGTTGAAGCACGAGTTTTTAACCCGTCTGCACTCGGGTTCATGGTAAACACAACGTGAAGATTTTTCATGACTTCGTTTGTAAACCATTTGTACAATTCTTCAGATGAGTCCAACATTAACCCGTCTTGTTGAGCCCCTTCTTTACATTGAGTCATCAAAGTCGAGTACTCGTCACCTTCAAAAAGTCCTGGTGATTGAGACGTTTAGTTTGGAACATGAATTCGAAATTTTTGACGAATAATTTTTGATTTATGACGTCTGAAATTATTATTTTTTGGTATAAATTTTTGATTTTTTGATACAAATTGATCAAGTTGGAACGTTATTGTTTTATTTTTTTCGTACCCACCAAGAAGGTCACTTGTGTCTGTTGAATTTTTGACACTGAATTCTACCAGGGTCTTACCCAACATTGCAGCTACAAGACGGACAAGACTTGTTTTGCCGGTTGAGGACTGACCAAATAGTACAATCATCCAGTTCATTTCAACAAACTTTAAAACACATTCTAAGCATTGTAAATTTTTGTTAGTAAAAACATAACTTTGGAAAATTTTAGGAAATTTTGAGATATGTTTGAAGCAAAGTCTTGGCCTATTTGAACATCTCCGTGACCTAAACGGACCATGATGCCATCTCGTTTGTAAGCTTCAACCCCGAATGAGTTTTTTAATTTTTCATAGACCAAACTTTTGTCTTTGAGATCACGAAAACGACTAAGGAGCGTAAATCAAATAAATAAAATCTCCAGGTTTTTTTGACCCAGTTTTTTGACCCGGTATTTTAGGACCATTAAATCACACCAACGGAACAAATCTCTTAAATTAAACTTCCACGGTAATCCTAAAGTACCCCATGACTTTTTTAAACATTTTCGAGTCGATTAAAGTGTTAAACTCGATCATTTTTGACAAGACTTTGCGGTCTATTTGATCATAAATTTAACCGGTAATGTGTAATAAGTCATTTTGAGTCATTTTATCGACGTATACATTTTAGAGACGGTTGAGAAACGAATTTGGTAGACCTTTACGAACTCCGCCTAGACAGAACGAGTTTTGACATGCGATTATTTTGGTCCGTTTTTTATGGGCTGTAAATTTTCTGTTTAGTTCGGTGATATAAATTTCATTACGATGATCAAAACAAGAGTTTAGACCTTCTAGGACTGATTTGATTTGTAGATTAATCTCGTCAACAATGACCCAGTAGCCTTTTTTGAGAGCTAGTAAGAACGGTCCGTCAAGCCATTCGAATTTTTGTTGGAATATTGTCGAGTCCGAAACGGGTAAATCAGCGCCGAATAATTCATTTAAATCGGTTTGTTCTGACAAATTAATTCGTATTACTTTATTGTTTGTTAGACGACCGAGGGCTTCGATTAAAGATGTTTTACCAACACCTGGGGATCCTTCTAACATGAAGTGAGTCCATTACCATACACCGCATGACCCTTACGAGATTACTCGAAGTAGTCTCGGAATCGATACAATATTTATCAAATTCAAGGATGTACAATTCTCTATTATCATCAAGTACTCGATTCAACGCTTCCAAGACCTCACTTGACGCTAAATTCAACTCGTCTAGTAAAATCCAATACCCATGTCGCATTACTTGGACTAATAACCCTTCTTTAAAAACTAAATTTTAATTCGTGTCCATTACATCCTACCAGATATACTCGGCTAAATCAGCGTGATCGTGATTAACAATCTGATTCCTAAGGATCCAATAGTCTTAAATATTAACGTAGTAAAGTGTCCCTAGTTTGAGTGATAACGGATTTGTGAAGACCTCAGGTACCGGTCGGACTCGTTGGACTTTACCCTTGATCTTACTTGTCTTTAAAATAAAAGTTTGGTCTCGGACTGATTTGTAAAAAGTTACGATTGAGTTGATGAGTGAAGTGTTTACGTCGGGTAAGTACTCGAGGTATGATTTGATGAGTAATGCGAGGTCGTTTTCGTCTTCGATTTCATCGACAAAGATCTCGGTGAATCGGTTTCGGATATTGGAGGGTAGGTTTCGTTTACCAACGTCCGATGCTGGATTCATAGCGCCGTAGAGACAAAAATCGAATGACGTTTTAACGGCTCATGATCGCCTTTTTCATATAAAATAATACTCGATGGTCCCGATTCAGTGTTGTCAAAAAGAGAACCGAGAAATTGAAGTATTTCTGGTGAAGCTAAATTAATCTCGTCCAAAATTATCCATTCACCGTTGACTATGGCTTCGGATAGTTTACCATCGAAAAATTGAAATGTAAATTTGTTTATAAGATCGATTCGGTCGCATGTGAAATTAATTTGAGCAAATACTTCCAATTTAAACTCTTAAAACATGTCTTAAAAGAAAATAAAAATTAGTGTTTAAAAATTTAAAGATGAATTTGTCATTTTGGACATCATTTTGGTAATCTACGACTCCGAAAACCTAAGAAAATAATTTTTTTTTATTCGAATAAAAATTAAAAAAAAACTTCATTTCGGCTTTTTGCGGACTAATGTCAAGGTGCTTTGTTTTATACTTTCAAGTAGTCATTATTAGAATAATATATCTTTGTGTTTTATGTAAAATCTGAAAGCTAAAAGATTCTAGTTGATACTGGTACCCATATCGAAGTGGAAAAAGCTTTATCACCATGAATTTAGTGGTCAAAACGAGGGAAAAAAATGTAATTCTTCTGTCAAATCATATCTATTTGGTACAGGCATTCAAAGAAAAAATTGAAAAAAAAAACTCCTGTCACTTTTGCATAATCGCCTATGGTTTAAGCGGATGCATAAAAGTTATGTGTATTGAGGGTCTCCTAGGACTAGATTTGATATTTATATAAAAAATACCCTTTTTTGGGTTGTTTTCACCCACGTATGTCATTTTCTAAATTTGACAGAGGGGTAAGTAACATATATGATGTCAAAAATGATAAATTAAAGGGAGTAAAAATTAATCTTACCTGAACATGATTCAAAAAAGTTTGATTTTCATCAATTTTAAAACAATCAGTGAACAAATTAAACAAATCAGAAAAAAATTTCATTTGTGTTTTAATATCGACGGGTTTAAAGCTACCCAACAAATCACTTGTCTCAGTTTGTTGATTCAAATTGATAACACTTACTTCTTACCCAACAGACGTGCCAAATGTTTGTAGAACCGTAGTTTTACCAACACCAGTATCACCAAACAATAGAACAGGCTCATTACACTCTATACTTCTTGCTATTTTTTCTTACAAATTCAGAGACGATTATTTATAAACAAACCGCATTCCAATCGTTTTCTAAATTATCTTTGTTCTTTTCCAGTCTAAGTCGGACACGACCACATGTTATTACAGAGTCTTTTTTCATAAATCCAGTTTTTTTATTAAACAATAAATTCTCGACCTCATCTCCTATTGATGTTTAACTTAGCTCCAACTTTAATCGAAAACTCAAAACGTAATGCTCGATTTGATATAAAACAGAGAAAACACTCGTATAAATCGTTTAATAGTCCGATTAGAATTTAATCATGTTATCCGAAGTCTTGATTGATCTAGTCTCCAATAAATCGATTAAAAGAGACAATGAATCGACTGATGCGTGATCAAAATCTTCTAAAAGTATCCATGTTCCGTTACACACCGCCGAGATTAAAGGTCCTGGTTTCCATAAAAACTCACCGGGTATGTCTGAACAAGTGTCATTTGCGAATTAAAGTTTTACTGTCCATTAACTCGTCCATTTGATACTTTATCAAGTTATTATTCGTTTGTTCGGATAAATACTCGATTAAAGTGGTCTTTCCAGTGCTTAAATCACCTTCGATTACGATTGATTGATCGGTTATGATTGACATTACAATTTTGTTCAAGTTGTGTTTAGTCGTATCCACAAAGACTAAACGTTTTGATTTTTTGAGGTCGTTTTCCTCTTTTTTTGGGAGTCTAAGACCATCGAATTCGATGTAATCATTCGATTCATCTTGTTCATGACGAAATAAATCCATGTCAAGTTTGTTAAAGTTTGTTTTTATGATTGTATCCTCATTTGGATTGAGCTCTGGCTCATTGATTAGAATTTCATGAACTCTAAAAGGTTAAAAATTAATTGAAAAATGGTCAAAAATGGGTTTGGTGTCGGAAAAGTCTTACTTGTAAGTTGTTTCTTGAAGACTTTTAGGTTTAAAAAAATTTCATCATTCGAATTCAAGTTGAGTAACAACGAAGTAATTTTAAGACTAAACCATTTGATGAGATACGAGTTAGGGTACAAGGGTACAAGGTTAAGTGTTAGGGTACAAGGGTTAGGGTACAAGGTTAAGTGTTCTTTAATAAGAGAATACGCTTGGTTTGTAGTTCCAAGCTCAGTCTTAATAGTCGTCGAGTTCGCAGTAAATACGATCAGAATTTTCAATTTTTTTTCTTTAATTCAATGGAAAAAAAGATATGATAAAATATTATAAATTTCAAAAAAAAAAAATTAAGAAAATGTTAAGGATTTTTGAAATACAAATTCAAATTTTTATTCTCGTAATACATAATTACCATTCTCTTTTTTTTTTAGAAATTTTCATAATGCAGGATTTAAAATAAAATTAACAAAAAGTTAGTATTGATTTCAAATATCAATAAATTAAAAAGGAAAATATTTTTTTTGATTTTTTAATTAGTTTAAGAATTAACAAAATTTGTTCAACTTTGTTCAATTTTTATTTTATCGATTTTAAATTTCGATGAAACATTATTAGCTTTTTTAATATTTGAATTTGCTTTGCTCCAAAAATTTGCTCCAAACTTCAACGTTGCAATAAAAAAAGGAATTTATGTTGAGGAAGAGCATGTTGAGTAAGGTGATTTTATTAATAATTTATTTGAATAAAGAAGGGAATTTAGGTTGAGGAAGTGCATGTTGAGTGAGTACTTCTGAAAAAAAATAACCGAATTAAAAAGGGAATTTAGGTTGAGGAAGAGCATGTTGAGTGAGTACTTCTGAAAAAAAATAACCGAATTAAAAAGGGAATTTAGGTTGAGGAAGAGCATGTTGAGTGAGGTGATGTTATTAATTTTTATTTTAGTAAAATTTGTAATTTAGGTTGAGGAAAAGCATGTTGAGTGAGGTGATTTTATTAATTTTTATTTTAGTAAAATTTGTAATTTAGGTTGAGGAAGAGCATGTTGAGTGAGTACTTCTGAAAAAAATAACCGAATAAAAAAGGGAATTTAGGTTTAGAAGGAGCATGGTGAGTGAGTACTTCTGCAAAAAAATATCCGAATAAAAAAGTGAATTTAGGTTGAGGAAGAGAATTTTGATTGAGGACATTTAAGTAATTTGATGAAAAAGTTTGAATTTAGGCTGAGGAAGTGCATGTTGAGTGAGTTCTTCTTCGAAAAAATATCCGAATAAAGAAGGGAATTTAGGTTGAGGAAGAGCATGTTGAGTGAGTACTTCTGCAAAAAATATCCGAATAAAAAAGGGAATTTAGGTTGAGGAAGAGCATGTTGAGTGAGGACATTTAAGTAATTTGATGAAAAAGTTTGAATTTAGGTTGAGGAAGTGCATGTTGAGTGAGTGAGAGTTTGTTTAAAAGTTAGCTTTTTATTTAACCCGTTACTCATTAGCACGTCAGCCTGCCATAAAAAAGGGAATTTAGGTTGAGGAAGAGCATGTTGAGTGAGTAAGAGTTTGTTTAAAAGTTAGCTTTTTATTTAACCCGTTACTCATTAGAACGTCCGCCTGGCATAAAAAAGGGAATTTAGGTTGAGGAAGAGCATGTTGAGTGAGGACATTTAAGAAATTTGATGAAAAAAGTTTGAATTTAGGTTGAGGAAGGGCATGTTGAGTGAGTACTTCTGCAAAAAATATCCGAATAAAAAAGGGAATTTAGGTTGAGGAAGAGCATGTTGAGTGAGGACATTTAAGTAATTTGATGAAAAAGTTTGAATTTAGGTTGAGGAAGTGCATGTTGAGTGAGTGAGAGTTTGTTTAAAAGTTAGCTTTTTATTTAACCCGTTACTCATTAGCACGTCCGCCTGCCATAAAAAAGGGAATTTAGGTTGAGGAAGAGCATGTTGAGTGAGTACTTCTGCAAAAAAATATCCGAAAAAAAAAGGGAATTTAGGTTGAGGAAGAGCATGTTGAGTGAGTACTTCTGCAAAAAAATATCCGAAAAAAAAAGGGAATTTAGGTTGAGGAAGAGCATGTTGAGTGAGTACTTCTGCAAAAAATATCCGAATAAAAAAGGGAATTTAGGTTGAGGAAGAGCATGTTGAGTGAGGACATTTAAGTAATTTGATGAAAAAGTTTGAATTTAGGTTGAGGAAGTGCATGTTGAGTGAGTGAGAGTTTGTTTAAAAGTTAGCTTTTTATTTAACCCGTTACTCATTAGCACGTCCGCCTGGCATAAAAAAGGGAATTTAGGTTGAGGAAGAGCATGTTGAGTGAGGTGATTTTATAAATATTTTATTTGAGTAAAATTTGTAATTTAGGATGAGGTAGAGCATGTTTAGTGAGGACTTTTGAAAAAAATAACCGAATAAAAAAGGGAATTTAGGTTGAGGAAGAGCATGTTGAGTGAGGACATTTAAGTAATTTGATGAAAAAAGTTTGAATTTAGGTTGAGGAAGAGCATGTTGGGTGAGTACTTCTGCAAAAAAATATCCGAAAAAAAATGGGAATTTAGGTTGAGGAAGAGCATGTTGAGTGAAGTGATTTTATTAATAATTTATTTGAATAAAAAAGGGAATTTAGGTTGAGGAAGTGCATGGTGAGTGAGTACTTCTGCAAAAAATATCCGAATAAAAAAAGGAATTTATGTTGAGGAAGAGCATGTTGAGTAAGGTGATTTTATTAATAATTTATTTGAATAAAGAAGGGAATTTAGGTTGAGGAAGTGCATGTTGAGTGAGTACTTCTGAAAAAAAATAACCGAATTAAAAAGGGAATTTAGGTTGAGGAAGAGCATGTTGAGTGAGTACTTCTGAAAAAAAATAACCGAATTAAAAAGGGAATTTAGGTTGAGGAAGAGCATGTTGAGTGAGGTGATGTTATTAATTTTTATTTTAGTAAAATTTGTAATTTAGGTTGAGGAAAAGCATGTTGAGTGAGGTGATTTTATTAATTTTTATTTTAGTAAAATTTGTAATTTAGGTTGAGGAAGAGCATGTTGAGTGAGTACTTCTGAAAAAAATAACCGAATAAAAAAGGGAATTTAGGTTTAGAAGGAGCATGGTGAGTGAGTACTTCTGCAAAAAAATATCCGAATAAAAAAGTGAATTTAGGTTGAGGAAGAGAATTTTGATTGAGGACATTTAAGTAATTTGATGAAAAAGTTTGAATTTAGGCTGAGGAAGTGCATGTTGAGTGAGTTCTTCTTCGAAAAAATATCCGAATAAAGAAGGGAATTTAGGTTGAGGAAGAGCATGTTGAGTGAGTACTTCTGCAAAAAATATCCGAATAAAAAAGGGAATTTAGGTTGAGGAAGAGCATGTTGAGTGAGGACATTTAAGTAATTTGATGAAAAAGTTTGAATTTAGGTTGAGGAAGTGCATGTTGAGTGAGTGAGAGTTTGTTTAAAAGTTAGCTTTTTATTTAACCCGTTACTCATTAGCACGTCAGCCTGCCATAAAAAAGGGAATTTAGGTTGAGGAAGAGCATGTTGAGTGAGTAAGAGTTTGTTTAAAAGTTAGCTTTTTATTTAACCCGTTACTCATTAGAACGTCCGCCTGGCATAAAAAAGGGAATTTAGGTTGAGGAAGAGCATGTTGAGTGAGGACATTTAAGAAATTTGATGAAAAAAGTTTGAATTTAGGTTGAGGAAGGGCATGTTGAGTGAGTACTTCTGCAAAAAATATCCGAATAAAAAAGGGAATTTAGGTTGAGGAAGAGCATGTTGAGTGAGGACATTTAAGTAATTTGATGAAAAAGTTTGAATTTAGGTTGAGGAAGTGCATGTTGAGTGAGTGAGAGTTTGTTTAAAAGTTAGCTTTTTATTTAACCCGTTACTCATTAGCACGTCCGCCTGCCATAAAAAAGGGAATTTAGGTTGAGGAAGAGCATGTTGAGTGAGTACTTCTGCAAAAAAATATCCGAAAAAAAAAGGGAATTTAGGTTGAGGAAGAGCATGTTGAGTGAGTACTTCTGCAAAAAATATCCGAATAAAAAAGGGAATTTAGGTTGAGGAAGAGCATGTTGAGTGAGGACATTTAAGTAATTTGATGAAAAAGTTTGAATTTAGGTTGAGGAAGTGCATGTTGAGTGAGTGAGAGTTTGTTTAAAAGTTAGCTTTTTATTTAACCCGTTACTCATTAGCACGTCCGCCTGGCATAAAAAAGGGAATTTAGGTTGAGGAAGAGCATGTTGAGTGAGGTGATTTTATAAATATTTTATTTGAGTAAAATTTGTAATTTAGGATGAGGTAGAGCATGTTTAGTGAGGACTTTTGAAAAAAATAACCGAATAAAAAAGGGAATTTAGGTTGAGGAAGAGCATGTTGAGTGAGGACATTTAAGTAATTTGATGAAAAAAGTTTGAATTTAGGTTGAGGAAGAGCATGTTGGGTGAGTACTTCTGCAAAAAAATATCCGAAAAAAAATGGGAATTTAGGTTGAGGAAGAGCATGTTGAGTGAGGTGATTTTAATAATATTTTATTTGAGTAAAATTTGTAATTTAGGTTGAGGAAGAGCATGTTGAGTGAAGTGATTTTATTAATAATTTATTTGAATAAAAAAGAGAATTTAGGTTGAGGAAGAGCTTGTTGAGTGAAGTGATTTTATTAATAATTTATTTGAATAAAAAAGAGAATTTAGGTTGAGAAGGAGCATGTTTAGTAAGTACTTCTGCAAAAAAATAACCGAATAATAAAGGGAATTTAGGTTGAGGAAAAGCATGTTTAGTGAGTACTTTTGAAAAAAATAACCGAATAAAAAAGGGAATTTAGGTTGAGGAAGAGCATGTTGAGTGAGTGAGAGTTTGTCTAAAAGTTAGCTTTTTATTTAACCCGTTACTCATTAGCACGTCCGCCTGGCATAAAAAAGGGAATTTAGGTTGAGGAAGAGCATGTTGAGTGAGTACTTCTGAAAAAAAATAACCGAATTAAAAAGGGAATTTAGGTTGAGGAAGAGAATGTTGAGTGTGTGAGAGTTTGTTTAAAAGTTAGCTTTTTATTTAACCCGTTACTCATTAGCACGTCCGCCTGCCATAAAAAAGGGAATTTAGGTTGAGGAAGAGCATGTTGAGTGAGTACTTCTGCAAAAAAATATCCGAATAAAAAAAGGAATTTAGGTTGAGGAAGAGCATGTTGAGTGAGGTGATTTTATAAATATTTTATTTGAGTAAAATTTGTAATTTAGGATGAGGTAGAGCATGTTTAGTGAGGACTTTTGAAAAAAATAACCGAATAAAAAAGGGAATTTAGGTTGAGGAAGAGCATGTTGGGTGAGTACTTCTGCAAAAAAATATCCGAATTAAAAAGGGAATTTAGGTTCAGGAAGAGAATGTTGAGTGTGTGAGAGTTTGTTTAAAAGTTAGCTTTTTATTTAACCCGTTACTCATTAGCACGTCCGCCTGGCATAAAAAAGGGAATTTAGGTTGAGGAAGAGCATGTTGAGTGAGTACTTCTGCAAAAAAATATCCGAAAAAAAAAGGGAATTTAGATTGAGGAAGAGCATGTTGAGTAAGTACTTCTGCAAAAAAATATCCGAATAAAAAAGGGAATTTAGGTTGAGGAAGAGCATGTTGAGTGAGGACATTTAAGTAATTTGATGAAAAAAGTTTGAATTTAGGTTGAGGAAGAGCATGTTGGGTGAGTACTTCTGCAAAAAAATATCCGAAAAAAAATGGGAATTGAGGTTGAGGAAGAGCATGTTGAGTGAGGTGATTTTAATAATATTTTATTTGAGTAAAATTTGTAATTTAGGTTGAGGAAGAGCATGTTGAGTGAGGACATTTAAGAAATTTGATGAAAAAAGTTTGAATTTAGGTTGAGGAAGAGCATTTTGAGTGAGGACATTTATCATTTGATGAAAAAAGTTTGAATTTAGGTTGAGGAAGAGAATGTTGAGTGTGTGAGAGTTTGTTTAAAAGTTAGCTTTTTATTTAACCCGTTACTCATTAGCACGTCCGCCTGGCATAAAAAAGGGAATTTAGGTTGAGGAAGAGCATGTTGAGTGAGTACTTCTGAAAAAAAATAACCGAATTAAAAAGGGAATTTAGGTTGAGGAAGAGAATGTTGAGTGTGTGAGAGTTTGTTTAAAAGTTAGCTTTTTATTTAACCCGTTACTCATTAGCACGTCCGCCTGCCATAAAAAAGGGAATTTAGGTTGAGGAAGAGCATGTTGAGTGAGTACTTCTGCAAAAAATATCCGAATAAAAAAGGGAATTTATGTTGAGGAAGAGCATGTTGAGTGAGGACATTTATCATTTGATGAAAAAAGTTTGAATTTAGGTTGAGGAAGAGAATGTTGAGTGTGTGAGAGTTTGTTTAAAAGTTAGCTTTTTATTTAACCCGTTACTCATTAGCACGTCCGCCTGGCATAAAAAAGGGAATTTAGGTTGAGGAAGAGCATGTTGAGTGAGTACTTCTGAAAAAAAATAACCGAATTAAAAAGGGAATTTAGGTTGAGGAAGAGAATGTTGAGTGTGTGAGAGTTTGTTTAAAAGTTAGCTTTTTATTTAACCCGTTACTCATTAGCACGTCCGCCTGCCATAAAAAAGGGAATTTAGGTTGAGGAAGAGCATGTTGAGTGAGTACTTCTGCAAAAAATATCCGAATAAAAAAGGGAATTTATGTTGAGGAAGAGCATGTTGAGTGAGGTGATTTTATTAATAATTTATTTGAATAAAGAAGGGAATTTAGGTTGAGGAAGTGCATGTTGAGTGAGTGAGAGTTTGTTTAAAAGTTAGCTTTTTATTTAACCCGTTACTCATTAGCACGTCCGCCTGGCATAAAAAAGGGAATTTAGGTTGAGGAAGAGCATGTTGAGTGAGGTGATTTTATTAATATTTAATTTGTGTAAAATTTGTAATTTTGGTTGCGGAAAGGCATGATATGTGAGTGAAGCATTACTTTTTGCTATTTTTTCTTTAAATTTTTTTATCTGTAATCAATCAATTGAATAGTTTATAATTCTATCATACTCTAATTTATTTTCAAGTAATGGATCTTATATAATAGTAACTATTCTCATCATTCTGGTCATAATTCTTAATGTAGTAAATATTTTTCAGAAATCAAATTGAAAACCATTTATTTTATTTAGAGACTTAGTTAAAAAAAATCAAACGTTAAAAATTAAAATTATCAAGAATGAGCGATAGACAAATACAATCGTACTTGAATAGGATAAAATCTAGTGATCCTAGAAAACTCTATTTTATCCAAGTGATTGTTCCATCGCTTCGGTCAAAATCTTCATCTGTGAGTGAAAGTCCGTCAAGTGTTTGGAATTGTCCTATTTGTTATGATCAAAAAAAATTAATCGAAGTAATATCATGTGACAATATTATCGTAGACGATTCGAAATTTGAATTCTCAAATTATTATGCCTATATAAGACATCTAAACGAACAGCATTCTTCTGTTTTACCATGTGATGGCAAAGTCTTTTCGAATGATGATTCAAGTCCACTAAACTGTTTAATATGTAAAAAGTCATTTACCCGAAGAGAGCATCTCAATAAACACAAGAAAAGCAAACTTCATTTGAAAAACATGGAAAACTATGAAGATGAATCGGTAGTTTGCAAATCAAAAGATGTGAATCAAAATAAAACAGAACCAGAAGAACAAGTATTAATCGTAAACAAGTCGACAAAAAGAAAGAGAAGTGATTCAGAAACAGATTCACAATCTTCAATTCTAAATGAAAAACGTTACAAGAAATGTGAAAACACGGTTTCTGCTATTTACAAAAGAAGTAGCGATGAAAATACTGTTCTTAATAATACATATGAATACAATGACGACGACATTCCAAGTGCTCAAGATCCAAGTCTAAGTAAAGAGTTTAAATTCTCCTTTGAAAAGGTCGTGTCTTTTTTTGATGAGAAAATTGATAGACAAGAGACTTCTCAGGGTTCCGTAGATGAAATTTGTTTAATCAACAGTAGTCTTCGAAGTTGTAAAGAAGAACAAGCAACTCAACTGTTACCAGAAAACAACAATACTCAAGAATGCACAAAATCTGAACAACAAAATCAAAATAAAAAGAGAGATATAAATCAAGTGGATTCAGAGAGTGAAGAATCATTTGAGGATGACGATGATTTATTGGTAAAAAGCTTAGAGACATTTGAATGCCAAACAAATAAAAAAATAAAACCCAATAGTATATAGATAATAATTAATGTATTAGATAGATTTGTTTATTTGTAAAAATTTGTTAATATAGTAAATTTAATATCGTTAAACTTTGAACCAAAAACGTTTTCTTAAAATCATGGACAAGCTAAGAGAGTTTCAATCAATACAACGCAACCGAAAAGAGGAATTAGAAAAGATTATAAAACAAGAAAAACATTCGCTTGAGAAAAGACATCGTGAAGAAAAAATGGAACTCGAATTAAAACATACACGTCTCAAGGCCCAGTTGAAGGATCAGTTAATCGAAGAGAGAGAAAAAAGATCGATGGACAAAGAAAATACGAAAAAAGCAAAACGAAGAGCCGATCTTGAACAAGACATTAACGAGCTTGATAATGATCAACAAAAAACAAGTAACAAAAGATTGAGAACAAAAACTAGTACTCAACTTGATGAAATTACAAATAATTCAATAAACATTCGAATAAATGATCAGGGTCAAGAACAACAAATCCAACAAAAAGACGAAAAGAATCCAAAAAGTATTGGTAATTTTTGTAACAAATTATGTCTATCAAATGAAAGTAGACAGCCAAAAAATTACGAATCAATTATCGAGAATCCAGATGAGAGCTGGTCATCGCATAATCAAGAACAAACATATTTAAGCGAAGAAGAATTAATAAAAATAATCGAATCGGATCCTTTTGCAAATTCGGATGAATTCCCAATAATTTAGTTTTTTTTTTAACTTTTTTTTCATTGATTTTGTGTAAATGTTAAATTTAAATTAGTTTTTTCAAAAAGTTATGTTTTGTTAATTTTGTAAATTTAATAGTTAATTCAACTTTTTTTTCCTTAAATAAATAAAAAAAACAAAAAACAAAAAAGATTTTAAATTTTTATTCCCCTAAAAACTCCGAGGAAAAATGAGCAGGGATTTCTTTCAAAACAGATGAAAAATTAAAAATGAGCTAAAGGTGTTGAGTGAAAACTTTGTTGAAAAAATAATTGATTTAAAAAAGGGAATTTAGGTTGAGGAAGAGCATGTTGAGTGAAGTGATTTTATTAATAATTTATTTGAATAAAGAAGGGAATTTAGGTTGAGGAAGAGCATGTTGAGTGAGTGAGAGTTTGTTTTAAAGTAAGCTTTTTATTTAACCCGTTACTCATTAGCACGTCCGCCTGGCATAAAAAAGGGAATATAGGTTGAGGAAGAGCATGTTGAGTGAGTACTTCTGAAAAAAAATAACCGAATTAAAAAGGGAATTTAGGTTGAGGAAGAGCATGTTGAGTGAGTACTTCTGAAAAAAAATAACCGAATTAAAAAGGGAATTTAGGTTCAGGAAGAGCATGTTGAGTGTGTGAGAGTTTGTTTAAAAGTTAGCTTTTTATTTAACCCGTTACTCATTAGCACGTCCGCCTGGCATAAAAAAGGGAATTTAGGTTGAGGAAGAGCATGTTGAGTGAGTACTTCTGCAAAAAAATATCCGAATTAAAAAGGGAATTTAGGTTGAGGAAGAGAATGTTGAGTGTTTGAGAGTTTGTTTAAAAGTTAGCTTTTTATTTAACCCGTTACTCATTAGCACGTCCGCCTGGCATAAAAAAGGGAATTTAGGTTGAGGAAGAGCATGTTGAGTGAGTACTTCTGAAAAAAAATAACCGAATTAAAAAGGGAATTTAGGTTGAGGAAGAGCATGTTGAGTGAGTACTTCTGAAAAAAAATAACCGAATTAAAAAGGGAATTTAGGTTCAGGAAGAGCATGTTGAGTGTGTGAGAGTTTGTTTAAAAGTTAGCTTTTTATTTAACCCGTTACTCATTAGCACGTCCGCCTGGCATAAAAAAGGGAATTTAGGTTGAGGAAGAGCATGTTGAGTGAGTACTTCTGCAAAAAAATATCCGAAAAAAAAAGGGAATTTAGATTGAGGAAGAGCATGTTGAGTGAGTAAGAGTTTGTTTAAAAGTTAGCTTTTTATTTAACCCGTTACTCATTATCACGTCCGCCTGGCATATAAAAGGGAATTTAGGTTGAGGAAGAGCATGTCGAGTGAGTTGATTTTAATAATATTTTATTTGAGTAAAATTTGTAATTTAGGTTGAGGAAGAGCATGTTGAGTGAAGTGATTTTATTAATAATTTATTTGAATAAAAAAGAGAATTTAGGTTGAGGAAGAGCTTGTTGAGTGAAGTGATTTTATTAATAATTTATTTGAATAAAGAAGGGAATTTAGGTTGAGGAAGAGCATGTTGAGTGAGGTGATTTTATTAATATTTTATTTGAATAAAAAAGAGATTTTAGGTTTAGGAAGAGCATGTTGAGTGAGTACTTCTGCAAAAAAATATCCGAAAAAAAAAGGGAATTTAGGTTGAGGAAGAGCATGTTGAGTGAGGTGATTTTATTAATTTTTATTTTAGTAAAATTTGTAATTTAGGTTGAGGAACAGCATGTTTAGTGAGTACTTTTGAAAAAAATAACCGAATAATAAAGGGAATTTAGGTTGAGAAGGAGCATGTTTAGTAAGTACTTCTGCAAAAAAATAACCGAATAATAAAGGGAATTTAGGTTGAGGAAAAGCATGTTTAGTGAGTACTTTTGAAAAAAATAACCGAATAAAAAAGGGAATTTAGGTTGAGGAAGAGCATGTTGAGTGAGTGAGAGTTTGTCTAAAAGTTAGCTTTTTATTTAACCCGTTACTCATTAGCACGTCCGCCTGGCATAAAAAAGGGAATTTAGGTTGAGGAAGAGCATGTTGAGTGAGGTGATTTTATAAATATTTTATTTGAGTAAAATTTGTAATTTAGGATGAGGTAGAGCATGTTTAGTGAGGACTTTTGAAAAAAATAACCGAATAAAAAAGGGAATTTAGGTTGAGGAAGAGCATGTTGAGTGAGGACATTTAAGTAATTTGATGAAAAAAGTTTGAATTTAGGTTGAGGAAGAGCATGTTGGGTGAGTACTTCTGCAAAAAAATATCCGAAAAAAAATGGGAATTTAGGTTGAGGAAGAGCATGTTGAGTGAAGTGATTTTATTAATAATTTATTTGAATAAAAAAGGGAATTTAGGTTGAGGAAGTGCATGGTGAGTGAGTACTTCTGCAAAAAATATCCGAATAAAAAAAGGAATTTATGTTGAGGAAGAGCATGTTGAGTAAGGTGATTTTATTAATAATTTATTTGAATAAAGAAGGGAATTTAGGTTGAGGAAGTGCATGTTGAGTGAGTACTTCTGAAAAAAAATAACCGAATTAAAAAGGGAATTTAGGTTGAGGAAGAGCATGTTGAGTGAGGTGATGTTATTAATTTTTATTTTAGTAAAATTTGTAATTTAGGTTGAGGAAAAGCATGTTGAGTGAGGTGATTTTATTAATTTTTATTTTAGTAAAATTTGTAATTTAGGTTGAGGAAGAGCATGTTGAGTGAGTACTTCTGAAAAAAATAACCGAATAAAAAAGGGAATTTAGGTTGAGGAAGAGCATGTTGAGTGAGGTGATGTTATTAATTTTTATTTTAGTAAAATTTGTAATTTAGGTTGAGGAAAAGCATGTTGAGTGAGGTGATTTTATTAATTTTTATTTTAGTAAAATTTGTAATTTAGGTTGAGGAACAGCATGTTTAGTGAGTACTTTTGAAAAAAATAACCGAATAAAAAAGGGAATTTAGGTTGAGGAAGTGCATGTTGAGTGAGGTGATTTTATTAATTATTTATTTGAATAAAGAAGTGAATTTAGGTTGAGGAAGAGCATTTTGAGTGAGTACTTCTGAAAAAAAATAACCGAATTAAAAAGGGAATTTAGGTTGAGGAAGAGCATGTTGAGTGAGGTGATGTTATTAATTTTTATTTTAGTAAAATTTGTAATTTAGGTTGAGGAAGAGCATGTTGAGTGAGGTGATTTTAATAATTTTTATTTTAGTAAAATTTGTAATTTAGGTTGAGGAAGAGCATGTTGAGTGAGTACTTCTGAAAAAAATAACCGAATAAAAAAGGGAATTTAGGTTGAGGAAGAGCATGTTGAGTGAGTACTTCTGCAAAAAAATATCCGAAAAAAAAAGGGAATTTAGATTGAGGAAGAGCATGTTGAGTGAGTAAGAGTTTGTTTAAAAGTTAGCTTTTTATTTAACCCGTTACTCATTATCACGTCCGCCTGGCATATAAAAGGGAATTTAGGTTGAGGAAGAGCATGTCGAGTGAGTTGATTTTAATAATATTTTATTTGAGTAAAATTTGTAATTTAGGTTGAGGAAGAGCATGTTGAGTGAAGTGATTTTATTAATAATTTATTTGAATAAAAAAGAGAATTTAGGTTGAGGAAGAGCTTGTTGAGTGAAGTGATTTTATTAATAATTTATTTGAATAAAGAAGGGAATTTAGGTTGAGGAAGAGCATGTTGAGTGAGGTGATTTTATTAATATTTTATTTGAATAAAAAAGAGATTTTAGGTTTAGGAAGAGCATGTTGAGTGAGTACTTCTGCAAAAAAATATCCGAAAAAAAAAGGGAATTTAGGTTGAGGAAGAGCATGTTGAGTGAGGTGATTTTATTAATTTTTATTTTAGTAAAATTTGTAATTTAGGTTGAGGAAGAGCATGTTTAGTGAGTACTTTTGAAAAAAATAACCGAATAATAAAGGGAATTTAGGTTGAGAAGGAGCATGTTTAGTAAGTACTTCTGCAAAAAAATAACCGAATAATAAAGGGAATTTAGGTTGAGGAAAAGCATGTTTAGTGAGTACTTTTGAAAAAAATAACCGAATAAAAAAGGGAATTTAGGTTTAGGAAGAGCATGTTGAGTGAGGTGATTTAATTAATATTTTATTTGAATAAAAAAGAGAATTTAGGTTGAGGAAGAGCTTTTTGAGTGAGTACTTCTGCAAAAAAATATCCGAATAAAAAAGGGAATTTAGGTAAAGGAAGAGCATGTTGAGTGAGTACTTCTGCAAAAAAATATCCGAATAAAAAAGAGAATTTAGGTTGAGGAAGAGCTTTTTGAGTGAGTACTTCTGCAAAAAAATATCCGAATAAAAAAGGGAATTTAGGTAAAGGAAGAGCATGTTGAGTGAGTACTTCTGCAAAAAAATATCCGAATAAAAAAGTGAATTTAGGTTGAGGAAGAGCATGTTTAGTGAGGTGTTTTTATTAATATTCTATTTGAATAAAAAAGGGAATTTAGGTTGAGGAAGAGCATGTTTAGTGAGGACATTTAAGTGATTTGATGAAAAAAGTTTGAATTTAGGTTGAGGAAGAGCATGTTGAGTGAGGACATTTAAGTAATTTGATGAAAAAAGTTTGAATTTAGGTTGAGGAAGAGCATGTTGAGTGAGTAAGAGTTTGTTTAAAAGTTAGCTTTTTATTTAACCCGTTACTCATTAGCACGTCCGCCTGCCATAAAAAAGGGAATTTAGGTTGAGGAAGTGCATGGTGAGTGAGTACTTCTGCAAAAAATATCCGAATAAAAAAGGGAATTTATGTTGAGGAAGAGCATGTTGAGTGAGGACATTTAAGTAATTTGATGAAAAAAGTTTGAATTTAGGTTGAGGAAGAGCATGTTGGGTGAGTACTTCTGCAAAAAAATATCCGAAAAAAAATGGGAATTGAGGTTGAGGAAGAGCATGTTGAGTGAGGTGATTTTAATAATATTTTATTTGAGTAAAATTTGTAATTTAGGTTGAGGAAGAGCATGTTGAGTGAGGACATTTAAGAAATTTGATGAAAAAAGTTTGAATTTAGGTTGAGGAAGAGCATTTTGAGTGAGGACATTTATCATTTGATGAAAAAAGTTTGAATTTAGGTTGAGGAAGTGCATGTTGAGTGAGTGAGAGTTTGTTTAAAAGTTAGCTTTTTATTTAACCCGTTACTCATTAGCACGTCCGCCTGCCATAAAAAAGGGAATTTAGGTTGAGGAAGAGCATGTTGAGTGAGGTGATTTTATAAATATTTTATTTGAGTAAAATTTGTAATTTAGGATGAGGAAGAGCATGTTGAGTGAGGACATTTAAGAAATTTGATGAAAAAAGTTTGAATTTAGGTTGAGGAAGAGCATGTTGAGTGAGAACTTCTGCAAAAAAATATCCGAATAAAAAAGTGAATTTAGGTTGAGGAAGAGCATTTTGAGTGAGAACATTTAAGTAATTTGATGAAAAAGTTTGAATTTAGGTTGAGGAAGAGCATGTTGAGTGAGTAAGAGTTTGTTTAAAAGTTAGCTTTTTATTTAACCCGTTACTCATTAGCACGTCCGCCTGCCATAAAAAAGGGAATTTAGGTTGAGGAAGTGCATGGTGAGTGAGTACTTCTGCAAAAAATATCCGAATAAAAAAGGGAATTTATGTTGAGGAAGAGCATGTTGAGTGAGGACATTTAAGTAATTTGATGAAAAAAGTTTGAATTTAGGTTGAGGAAGAGCATGTTGGGTGAGTACTTCTGCAAAAAAATATCCGAAAAAAAATGGGAATTGAGGTTGAGGAAGAGCATGTTGAGTGAGGTGATTTTAATAATATTTTATTTGAGTAAAATTTGTAATTTAGGTTGAGGAAGAGCATGTTGAGTGAGGACATTTAAGAAATTTGATGAAAAAAGTTTGAATTTAGGTTGAGGAAGAGCATTTTGAGTGAGGACATTTATCATTTGATGAAAAAAGTTTGAATTTAGGTTGAGGAAGAGCATGTTGAGTAAGTACTTCTGCAAAAAAATATCCGAATAAAAAAGGGAATTTAGGTTGAGGAAGAGCATGTTGAGTGAGGACATTTAAGGAATTTTTTCGAATAAAAAAAGGGAATTTAGGTTGAGGAAGAGCATGTTGAGTGAAGTGATTTTATTAATAATTTATTTGAATAAAGAAGGGAATTGAGGTTGAGGAAGAGCATGTTGAGTGAGTGACTTTGCTTTACTTTATTTTTCTTTATTTTTCTTTAAATATTTCATATGATAGATCATATCTCCTACTTAGTATATTCATCATGTTAGTCAAATTTTTTAATTTAGTAAATATTTTTCAAAAAGCAAATTGAAAAGCATTTATTTTAGTTAGAGACTCAGTTTAAAAAATAACGTTAAAAATTCAAATTATCAAGAATGAGCGATAGACAAATACAGACCTACTTGAATAGGATAAAATCTAGTGATCCTAGAAAACTCTATTTTATCCAAGTGATTGTTCCATCGCTTCGGTCAAAATCTTCATCTGTGAGTGAAAGTCCGTCAAGTGTTTGGAAATGTCCTATTTGTTATGATCAAAAAAAATTAATCGAAGTAATATCATGTGACAATATTATCGTAGACGATTCGAAATTTGAATTCTCAAATTATTATGCCTATATAAGACATCTAAACGAACAGCATTCTTCTGTTTTACCATGTGATGGCAAAGTCTTTTCGAATGATGATTCAAGTCCACTAAACTGTTTAATATGTAAAAAGTCATTTACCCGAAGAGAGCATCTCAATAAACACAAGAAAAGCAAACTTCATTTGAAAAACATGGAAAACTATGAAAATGAATCGGTAGTTTGCAAATCCAAAGTTGTGAATCAAAATAAAACAGAACCAGAAGAACAAGTATTAATCGTAAACAAGTCGACAAAAAGAAAGAGAAGTGATTCAGAAACAGATTCACAATCTTCAATTCTAAATGAAAAACGTTACAAGAAATGTGAAAACACGGTTTCTGCTATTTACAAAAGAAGTAGCGATGAAAATACTGTTCTTAATAATACATATGAATACAATGACGACGACATTCCAAGTGCTCAAGATCCAAGTCTAAGTAAAGAGTTTAAATTCTCCTTTGAAAAGGTCGTGTCTTTTTTTGATGAGAAAATTGATAGACAAGAAACTTCTCAGAGTTCAGTAGATGAAATTTGTTTCCTCAACAGTAGTCTTCGAAGTTGTAAAGAAGAACAAACAACTCAACTGTTACCAGAAAACAACAATACTCAAGACAGCAATACATCCGAACAACAAAATCAAAATAAAAAGAGAGATATAAATCAAGTGGATTCAGAGAGTGAAGAATCATTTGAGGATGACGATGATTTATTGGTAAAAAGCTTAGAGACATTTGAATGCCAAACAAATAAAAAAATAAAACCCAATAGTATTTAGAAATAATTAATGTATTAGATAGATTTTGTTTATTTGTAAAAATTTGTTAATATAGTAAATTTAATATCGTTAAACTTTGAACCAAAAACGTTTTCTTAAAATCATGGACAAGTTAAGAGAATTTCAATCAATTCAACGCAACCGAAAAGAGGAATTAGAAAAGATTATAAAACAAGAAAAACATTCGCTTGAGAAAAGACATCGTGAAGAAAAAATGGAACTCGAATTAAAACATGCACGTCTCAGAGCACAGTTGAAAGATCAGTTAATCGAAGAGCGAGAAAAAAGATCGATGGACAAGGAAAATACGAAAAAAGTAAAACGAAGAGCCGATCTTGAACAAGACATTAGCGAGCTCGATAAAGATAAAGCACAAAAAAGTAACAAAAGATTGAGAGCAAAAACTAATACTGCACTTGATGAAATTACAAATAATCCAATAATCATTCGAATAAATGATCAGGGTCAAGAACAACAAATGCAACAAAAAGGCGAAAAAAATTCAAAAAGTATTGGTAATTTTTGTAACAATTTATGTTTATCAAATGAGAGTAGACGGCAAAAAAATTACGAATCAAATATCGAGAATCCCGATGAGAGCTGGTCATCGCATCATCATGAACAAACATATTTAAGCGAAGAAGAATTAATAAAAATAATCGAATCGGATCCTTTTGCAATTTCGGATGAATTCCCAATAATTTAGTATTTTTTTAATTTTTAAAGTTTTTTCGTTGATTTTGTGTAAATGTTAAGTTTAAATTAGTTTATTCAAAAAGTTATGTTTTGTTAATTTTGTAAATTTAATAGATAATTCAACTTAAATATTATTTTTTTCATAAATAAAATTAAAAACTAAAAAAAAAAAATTTTAAATTTTTATTCCCGAAAAAAAATCCAAGGAAAAGTTGACAGGGAATTCTTTCAAAACAAATGAAAAATGAAAATAGCATACGGATGTTGAGTGTCGTCTTTATTAAAAAATTTATTGAATAAAAAAGGGAATTTAGGTTGAGGAAGAGCATGTTGAGTGAGTACTTCTGCAAAAAAATATCCGAATAAAAGAGAATTTAGGTTGAGGAGGAGCTTGTTGAGTGAGGTGATTTTATAAATATTTTATTTGAGTAAAATTTGTAATTTAGGTTGAGGAAGTGCATGTTGAGTGAGTGAGAGTTTGTTTAAAAGTTAGCTTTTTATTTAACCCGTTACTCATTAGCACGTCCGCCTGGCATAAAAAAGAGAATTTAGTTTGAGGAAGAGCATGTTGTGTGAGTACTTCTGCAAAAAAATATCCGAAAAAAAAATGGAATTTAAGTTGAGGAAGAGCATGTTGAGTGAGGACATTTAAGGAATTTTTTCGAATAAAAAAGGGAATTTAGGTTGAGGAAGAGCATGGTGAGTGAGTACTTCTGCAAAAAAATATCCGAATAAAAAAGTGAATTTAGGTTGAGGAAGAGAATTTTGATTGAGGACATTTAAGTAATTTGATGAAAAAAGTTTGAATTTAGGCTGAGGAAGTGCATGTTGAGTGAGTTCTTCTGCGAAAAAATATCCGAATAAAAAAGGGAATTTAGGTTGAGGAAGAGTATGTTGAGTGAAGTGATTTTATTAATATTTTATTTGAATAAAAAAGAAAATTTAGGTTGAGGAAGTGCATGTTGAGTGAGTGAGAGTTTGTTTAAAAGTTAGCTTTTTATTTAACCCGTTACTCATTAGCACGTCCGCCTGGCATAAAAAAGGGAATTTAGGTTTAGGAAGAGCATGTTGAGTGAGGTGATTTAATTAATATTTTATTTGAATAAAAAAGAGAATTTAGGTTGAGGAAGAGCTTTTTGAGTGAGTACTTCTGCAAAAAAATATCCGAATAAAAAAGGGAATTTAGGTAAAGGAAGAGCATGTTGAGTGAGTACTTCTGCAAAAAAATATCCGAATAAAAAAGTGAATTTAGGTTGAGGAAGAGCATGTTTAGTGAGGTGTTTTTATTAATATTCTATTTGAATAAAAAAGAGAATTTAGGTTGAGGAAGAGCTTGTTGAGTGAGTACTTCTGCAAAAAAATATCCGAATAAAAAAGGGAATTTAGGTTGAGGAAGAGCATGTTTAGTGAGGACATTTAAGTGATTTGATGAAAAAAGTTTGAATTTAGGTTGAGGAAGAGCATGTTGAGTGAGGACATTTAAGTAATTTGATGAAAAAAGTTTGAATTTAGGTTGAGGAAGAGCATGTTGAGTGAAGTGATTTTATTAATAATTTATTTGAATAAAGAAGGGAAATGAGGTTGAGGAAGAGCATGTTGAGTGAGGACATTTAAGTAATTTGATGAAAAAAGTTTGAATTTAGGTTTAGGAAGAGCATGGTGAGTGAGTACTTCTGCAAAAAAATATCCGAATAAAAAAATGGAATTTATGTTGAGGAAGAGCATGTTGAGTGAGGTGATTTTATTAATATTTTATTTGAATAAAAAAGGGAATTTAGGTTGAGGAAGAGCATGTTGAGTAAGTACTTCTGCAAAAAAATATCCGAATAAAAAAGTGAATTTAGGTTGAGGAAGAGCATGTTTAGTGAGGACATTTAAGAAATTTGATGAAAAAAGTTTGAATTTAGGTTGAGGAAGAGCATGTTGAGTGAGGACATTTAAGGAATTTTTTCGAATAAAAAAGGGAATTTAGGTTGAGGAAGAGCATGTTGAGTGAGGACATTTAAGTAATTTGATGAAAAAAGTTTGAATTTAGGTTTAGGAAGAGCATGGTGAGTGAGTACTTCTGCAAAAAAATATCCGAATAAAAAAGGGAATTTAGGTTGAGGAAGAGCATGTTGAGTGAGGTGATTTTATTAATATTTTATTTGAATAAAAAAGAAAATTTAGGTTGAGGAAGTGCATGTTGAGTGAGTGAGAGTTTGTTTAAAAGTTAGCTTTTTATTTAACCCGTTACTCATTAGCACGTCCGCCTGGCATAAAAAAGGGAATTTAGGTTTAGGAAGAGCATGTTGAGTGAGGTGATTTAATTAATATTTTATTTGAATAAAAAAGAGAATTTAGGTTGAGGAAGAGCTTTTTGAGTGAGTACTTCTGCAAAAAAATATCCGAATAAAAAAGGGAATTTAGGTAAAGGAAGAGCATGTTGAGTGAGTACTTCTGCAAAAAAATATCCGAATAAAAAAGTGAATTTAGGTTGAGGAAGAGCATGTTTAGTGAGGTGTTTTTATTAATATTCTATTTGAATAAAAAAGAGAATTTAGGTTGAGGAAGAGCTTGTTGAGTGAGTACTTCTGCAAAAAAATATCCGAATAAAAAAGGGAATTTAGGTTGAGGAAGAGCATGTTTAGTGAGGACATTTAAGTGATTTGATGAAAAAAGTTTGAATTTAGGTTGAGGAAGAGCATGTTGAGTGAGGACATTTAAGTAATTTGATGAAAAAAGTTTGAATTTAGGTTGAGGAAGAGCATGTTGAGTGAAGTGATTTTATTAATAATTTATTTGAATAAAGAAGGGAAATGAGGTTGAGGAAGAGCATGTTGAGTGAGGACATTTAAGTAATTTGATGAAAAAAGTTTGAATTTAGGTTTAGGAAGAGCATGGTGAGTGAGTACTTCTGCAAAAAAATATCCGAATAAAAAAATGGAATTTATGTTGAGGAAGAGCATGTTGAGTGAGGTGATTTTATTAATATTTTATTTGAATAAAAAAGGGAATTTAGGTTGAGGAAGAGCATGTTGAGTAAGTACTTCTGCAAAAAAATATCCGAATAAAAAAGTGAATTTAGGTTGAGGAAGAGCATGTTTAGTGAGGACATTTAAGAAATTTGATGAAAAAAGTTTGAATTTAGGTTGAGGAAGAGCATGTTGAGTGAGGACATTTAAGGAATTTTTTCGAATAAAAAAGGGAATTTAGGTTGAGGAAGAGCATGTTGAGTGAGGACATTTAAGTAATTTGATGAAAAAAGTTTGAATTTAGGTTTAGGAAGAGCATGGTGAGTGAGTACTTCTGCAAAAAAATATCCGAATAAAAAAGGGAATTTAGGTTGAGGAAGAGCATGTTGAGTGAGGTGATTTTATTAATATTTTATTTGAATAAAAAAGGGAATTTTTTTATTCAAATAAAATGAGAGCAATTTTTTCATTTCTACACGACCGGAACGACTTACGCCAAACTCAAATGAGCCGATCGCTTCACTTGCTACATTTTCTCATTTCGGAACCCTTATTTTAAGTCACCACGACTCGCAAGCCTGATTTTTTTATGAATCAGTCCCATTTGGTTGCGAATGGTGGCGTCCATCTAGAATTAAAACGCCGTAACGCCGTATGTTTCGCATTCTCACGGCCGGGAGGAGTCGAATGTGGACGCTTGATGGCTTTTATAATTTCAATTTTTGAATCCTAGTTCCAGTTCCACAAACGACGTCATATGACATTTTGTAAATGACTTCATTTGACATCAAATAACATCAAATGACGTCATTTAACGGTCCGTTACAAAACGTTTTGCAATCACTGTAATACAAAACTCTAAAAATAATCTTTCCATGAACTACATAAAAAAATAAAAGCATCCTAAAAACAAATTTAAAAAATATTTGTTAAGAATGAATGACATGAATTTGAAGGCAAAATTAAGTTTTAATACTATTTAAAATACTATTCAAAATACTATAATTTTTAATGACAAAAATGCAAATGTTCTTTCTTTTTTTAAGAAAAATAGTGAATAGTATTTTGAAAAGTATTTTGAATAGTATTAAAACTATATTTTTGCCAAATTGAATCTATTAAAAACGACTTAAGTTTTTCCAGTTTATTAACATGTTACGCTTAAATTGGGATTCCTAACTTACTTAAATAAATTTCCAGAGGAATATAAAATAAACATAATTCTGGTTTTTATAAGTTTTATTTAAACAATACAGAACGTAAAATTAGTATTATAAATCTAGACTGAAGTTAGTAAAAACTACACAGCTATTTATACCCATTCTTTTTTATGCAATTCTATTACATAACTTTTGTAATTCATTCTAGTTGCGTAATACCATATTGATAATCATAACTTTGATTACTTTGACAGTTATTAATGGATCCTCTAGATCTCTTATCAATCTGCGGAATGGATTATCTCGATTAAGGTTTGATTTGATTGATTATGATTAGATTCGGAATTGACATTAATTATTAAATTGACCATGATTATTAAACCACAAAATATAATGTAACATCTCCAATATATGCTAATTTTGGTGTTTTAAAAACTGATAAAGCTGATGATAATGTATTAAAACTAGTGTAGTCAGGCGAACAACTGAGCCAGGGTCGGTCCGGTCTTGGACCTGGCCTGGCGTTTCAAGTGTAGGAGCGAGCCTAACCGATATCCACCTTGTCAGCTCCGTTTAGGGACGGTTTCTTTTTAAAAAGACCAGGTTCAGCTCCGGGCCTGTCTTCAATTCAACGTTCAAATTTAGACAGAACGGTCGAAACCGGGCCTAGGTAAGAAGATAATAATTTCGAAGAATTTTTTTAACTTTTAAAATTAAAAAAAAAATCTGTGACCGTTCAGTACCTGTCCTTATTTTGGGCTTATTCCGTATTCTGTAATTTAGAAGGCGTTCCGAAATTTCGGTTTTATGCATTCCGTATTTAAGCGTCTAGTTCCATGCCGGAGATCCGTAACTGGATTCTGTGTTTTAGGAACAACCGTTCTGTATTTTATGTTTTTAAGGTTCAATTTTTATTAAATTTTTATGTAACTATATTTCAATTTATTTAAGAACTAAATTATTTTCAACTTAAAGCCAAAAGATCAGGACTTTTTAAAATTCAAACAAAATTAGTTTAATGGTATTTTTTTTATAATAAAATCAGATGTTACAAAAGGGACTTCGGTGGAGCCAGACCTTGCTAAGATCAGATCAATTTCTAGTTTAATTGTGTCTCATCGATTTCTAGGAGTTTTCAATCTTGTTGAATTGTATTATTGTCATGTTTATCATCGGGTGAGTTGTCATTTTATAAAAAATAAGAATGAAAAATTACACTTAACAACATACTGATAATTGAACATCGCCAACTTTTCCAGTTAATCCAATTTTTAAACTGAGTGTTGAGGAAAGGCTTATATTTTAAAAAATTCAATTCTTTAAAATGATTTTCCAGTGACAACCAGGTTAATTTTTTAAAAGTTAGCTTTTTATACAACCCGTTCCTTGTTAGTACGTTCGCGTGGAATAAAAATAAGAATTTTAGTTGAGGAAGAAAATTTTGATAAATCTTTAGTATATTTTACCTTATTTTGCTCAAATTTCATTTAAATCATAATCAATATTTAGTTTGGTTTTTTAATTATACTTTAAAATATTTTCATGAAATAGATCATATATATAATCTTTAGTATACTTATCATGCTATCCCAAATAATCATAATAGAAAACATTTATTTAAAAAATTCTTAAATTTTTCCTTTCCTATTTGAATTTTTCCTTGCCTGTTTTTTTTTTTAAATTATTTAATTTATCTTTACAAAATATTTTTAAACTGATATAAGTTTAATTTCTAGATAAATGTTCTATTTTAGCATTGGTTGTATCAAACGAATTATTGAGAATTTAAAGTTACTTGAGGATATTTTTATGTCAGAAGAAAGCAATTCATCTTCTATTCATAACCAGTCTTTGATATTTCATGTTGTTGATTTAGTTAAATTCGAATATTCAGAGTTGAAAGGACAACGTTATGGAATAACACTCTCAGATCAAATCGATACATTGGAAGTTTCACTAGATCCTTCAATTTCTAATTGTGTTAAATTCGATGATACTGATGAAAGAAGACTAGAGACTGGATCTGTTATTCTTGTCAAAGGTTATAGTATTATTAAATTACACGACATTATGACTGATGAAGAGTTCAAGGATCAATCTAATCCGAAAAAATTAATAATGGGTATTACTGATTTTGTTATAGTCGGCTTTCAAAACGTTTTAAAAGAAAAAGAACAAGAAAACGAAATGTCCGAAATTGTTTCTTCCCCTGTATATAATGTTGGTCAATTAACTCCTGCTTTTTCAAAATTAAATTGGTCTTTGGAATGTAAACTTGTAAGTAAAACAGTTATTCGTGATTTCGAGAATAGAAAAAATGGTACAAGAGGTCGTGTGCAACGATTTCTTTTTCAGGACCAAACTGGGAAAATTGAAGCAGTCGCGTTTAATGATTTTTGCGAATTAGGACCTCTTAAAAGTATGAATCCGAATGAAGTTTTTTTGATTAAGAATGGGGATATTAAATTGACTCAAACAAAGCTAAAAGCTTGGCCTGAACAAATATCTTTAGGATATGAGATTCAAATAAATAAAACAACTGAAATCACAAAAATTTCCCAATTTACTTTACCATCAAATACTTCTTTTTTCGAAACCGACTTCAAAGAAAAGCAAAAACTTAATGATTCAGAAAAACAATCTCAAAATGAAGAAGAAAATAAGACAGAAAAAACGAATAAAAACGGTGAAGTGCTTTTCGAAAAGTTTACGAAATTGAATCATCTAATAAACAAGAAACCTGAAAGCTTAGTTGATATAATTGCGATTGTGGTTGATATCGGCAAGCTTCAACAAATTAATAAGAATAGTTCTTTGAGCCTTCGAAACATAAAATTAATCGATCAGTCAAATGTACCAATTAGTGTAGCTTTCTGGGGAAAGCAAGCTGAAGAATTTTGTTTTCCGTTAGGAACATGTTTATTAATGAATAAAACAAAACTAACTAACTATGGAGGTATCTCTCTAAGTGTGATGAGATTTACTGAAATATTGGAGATTAAATCAAACTACGACATTCCTATAGCAAATGAACTTTTTCAATGGTATAGAAATGAAAATCCGAAAATCCTAAAAAATGAAATTGTATTGAAAAGAGGTCTAGAAGAAATTGATGAGGAACAAATTGACAAAAAACGTTTGAAATAAATTTATAGAATTGAAATTGGGCATTCTAAAAAAAGGGTTAGGGGGTGATTGCTACTTTATTTAAGTTTATGTTATGATTACTTTTTAATTAATAAATGTTTAAAAGTTAGAAAAAATTGTTTTAATTCGATATATCCTTTTAAACCTGAGGACAAAAAAAACGACACCCTACAAAAAATTGGAGTTGTTAAACTCTGTAACTGGGCCTTTTACCAAAATTATTTATCCGACTAAGCCATTTGTATTTAAAAATAAGTCTGTTTTCGGTTTCACATTAGTATCAGCACCGAACCTGGCAAGTTAAAGTTATCTTTCAATTTTATTTTTCATTTATTTTGTCTTAGGTGAAGTCGTTGTAAAAAGTTTGGTTTTAAAAATTTAATAAATATTTTTCTACATGCGGCTACACATTTTTTAAAGAATTTAGAAGAAAATTCTAATTCTAGAAAAGCGAAATCACTCATTACTTTAATTTTTGTACTAACTCGGACAACCATGAGCAATTTTTTTTATTCATTTCTAGGAGACTGTGAAGTTTTTTTCAAATCACTCATTTCAATACAGTCAAACTTGAATTATTTTCTCCTAGACGAGATATATTCATTCAGCAAACGGCTACTTAAATTTTTTTATCAATTTTCTTTTCATATTTTGTATCAATTCAAAAATTGAGCTAAAAAGTCTGCAAATGTGGGTTTTTATCAAATAAAATATGGAGCAAGGTTAAGCTGGGTTTTTATCATATAAAATATGGAGCAAGGTGAAGCAAAATTTGCTCCATCCATTTGTGAAATTAGCAAAATCTCTGCAAAAAGAATTGCGCATTTAGTTTTCATTTTTTTAATTGCGTGCACTGTTTTTAAAAGCGCAATTCGTTTTGCAGAGATTTTGCAGATTTCACCAATGGATGGAGCAAATTTTGCTTCACCTTGCTCCATATTTTATTTGATAAAAACCCAGCTTAACATTTGCAGACTTTTTAGCTCAATTTATGAATCGATAAAACATATGAAAAGAAAAGTGATAAAAAGTTGCCTCTGCCAACTGCTACAACATGTAAAAATGTTGCTATACCTGGGGTATCCTTCTGCTAAACCATTGAATTTCTTATGCATTTTGTACATAAATACATTCGATTTGCACTTATATTACCCTATTTGTCAAGCCATTTTGTAGTGATAAAAATGAAATGTGACTTAGCTGGAATCGATTTGCATTAAAGGTGACCCTTTGTTCTTAATGTCTCCGGTGATATAAGTGTAAAAGTGACTTAAGTGAGTGTTGATATAAGTCGGACGTGACTGTAATAATAATTTAAATAACCGAATCAAATCATTTTGAGGATCAAATAAAAAATCAAATCATAATTTTATTCGAATTTATTTTTATTTTTTTAAATGCTTATTTACACTCATTTACTCGAAGGAAGAACCTATCCATTATCAAAAAAAATGTTTAAATAATAACACTATTTATTACTTCTGCCAAACGATCTTCAACATTTGTACACTTTCCTTATTATTGACAAGAAACTAAATGAGTTAGAAGTAAGACAAAACTTACTTTAGAAGGAAACTTTCGGGTTGCACAAGTATACTAGGTTTAGACCCCTAGTATACTAATTTAGACTTTTAATACTTTCAAAAATTTTCTAAAATTGCTGCTAAAACTTGACTTTAGTACAGTAACTATATTTTTGAACATTACTTTTTTATTATTTGTTTTTTTGTATCTAAACTTTTAAACTATTTTTTAAAAAAAATTTTACTTTAATTTTGCCAATGATGCTTAAACAATAATAAAATAATAATAATAATAGTGCCTATCCGTTGTTTATCTTGTAAAATAAATCTCCACATCAAATAATGATGGTCTCTAATATTCGAAGAAGGGAGAGTTTAGATAATATTAATGAGATTGAAAGTTTTTTTTCAAATATTTTAGAACTTGTAAATCTGGTCTGTATAAGTATTTGACTGAAACTAGAAAGGCATGATAAAATTTTTTATAATTTTCTTTTTTTTTTATTTTTGATGCTGCTTAATCAATTTTTTTAAGTTTTCTTTTTTTATTTTTTAAGAATAAAAACTGCAGCATTGTGCAAAAAAATTTGCTGCATTTACTGATAAAAATGGTAATCGATCGTTTTCTCCAGAAACCTTTTCCCGAAATCTTTTACTCAAGAAGGGATAATCTTATGAACTCCTATTTTATGAATTATCGATTTTTTGAAGTGAAAAACAGACTAAATCTTGTACACTGGGTAAGTTTTTTATATGTAATAGTAATTCGAAATTATGAAGTGTGAAAATCTAGTTAATTTCTTAGAGGAAAAGTGAGAAAACAGTCTTACTTGATAACAAAAAATGTCGTAAAGTTTACTATTTATGTTTGTTCTAACGAAAAAAAATTTATTAAAAATGATACTCAAGCGTAATCATTTCTATTTTTTGACCTTTGTTAACCAAAAAAATATCTTTTGAAATAAAAATGCATGTTTGAAATGATAATTATTTCTATCTAATATTCGAAGTTATGAAGTTTCGATTTTATGAAGTATATTGTGAATTCCAAACGTGCTACATAAAAATCGGGGATACACTGTAATTGTTAAATTATTTGATTTATCAATAAAAATCAATCAGAAATGATAAACTTTTAGATAATCAGATATAGTTTCGTGATCAAAGTCTGAAAAAAATTTTATTCAATTTCTTCTCGAATAAAACATACCGTAAATATTTGTTTTTTAACGCGGCACTAAAATATTGAAATCTTGTTTTTTAATTCGTAAAAAAATTTCTTTTTTTCGACTAATTCTTTCTTGAATCATTACTTTTTGGTTAAAGAATCTTCAAAAACAGGAAAATGTAAGAATAAATTTTTTTTCTTGGGAAAAATTAATTTTTTTCGAGGCAAGTAAACCAAGATTTCGGGACTAAGTCTGGCATTTTCCGTTGAACCAAACATCAAAACATTATGGGACAAGAAGTCACAATCAAGGATTAGAGAAACAATTTGTTCGAAACTGCAACCAAAGATTCAATTTATTCACCAATCGTGTAGCGAATGCTTGGAACAATTTACCAAGGGATGTTGTCGAAAAAACAACAAGAAATGATTTTAAAAACAAACCTGACTCGTATATTAAAAATATAAGAAAAACTTAGCAGTCTAATATAGTGCAACTAATCCTTGCGCTCCGTTAAGGATGATAATCCATCCTATTCTATAGCCTTTATTTTATTATTAAATTATATTATTATTATTTTAATGCCGCGTTAAAAAACAAATATTTACCGTTCTTTGTTGCTCTCTCATTGATATCTCCTGAAGACACATGAATGTTTAAATTCTCAGTTTTTTACTGCTCTAATTTTAATATATCAATAAAACTAAGGTTGTTGTTTGTTCTAGGTAGACTAATTCTAGTACGATTGAATACATTCTACATCCCATTTCATATATAGGTGGTTTACAGGAAGCATTTCTTCCTCTTGTCATCTTTCGTATTGTTTTAGTCCTCATAATGACTACACATGCTTTCTAAAATTACATTTAGTTTTGCTGTTATTTATACTTGATACATATTTCAAGTATAAAGAACAGCAAACTTAAAAAATAACTAGATTTATTATTCTTTTATAATTATTCTCTTCTTTTCTTTCTTTTCTTTTCTCTTCTTTGTAAAGGCTAGAAGCGGCCAGTTTAATTATTATTATAATTTAATTAATTGTTATTTGTCCCTTCCCTTAAGTCTTTACTCTTCTGATTTAAAGTCAAGTTTAGCCGATACTTGATTTTCAAAACTATATATTTTCCTTCAAAATACGAAATTACCTCTTTTAATTTTTGAGTGGCACCATCTTTAATAACATTAAAACCATCAATCACATACTCTACAGGGATAAATTCCAAACCGCAGATGAAAAAAGCATCCACAAACCTAATGTAAATGTACCATCATATAATCAATGTCTTTATTCTGATAAAAAAGTCGAATTCTTTTCAGTTGTATAAATCATCATCCGGGCAGTCTTATTTTCATCGTCAAATTTTGTCTCGTCGTGAAATAAAAAAAATATCTTAATGCATTTCATCGTCTCTCCTTATGAACTTGAATCATTCATCGAGTACAAAATCTAAATCTTGAGGTATTTGAATCCCACAGCCAAAAGTTTAAGTAGCATTTCATCGGGCTCCCATCGTGAATTTAGTGCTTATGTCAACCAAAATGCATCTTTTGATCGAATTCCTGACAAATTGAACTCTATCTAGACTAATTTAGTAACTATAACCCTCCGAATGAGACTTAGAATACTCAATTTTTAACCCTAATAGTTTTATAACCGAATCTTTATTAGTACAAATAGACCTAGAACTGAGCTTCCTCGTTCCATTTTAGTCTTGATCCAACAGAAATCTCAACTAAAAAAAATCGAAAGATGATAGCTTATACTCACCATATGCATTTGACATAATACTTGCAGTCCTGGCAATTTTCTTTTCATAAAAAAAAGGAAATTATGATTTTGAAAAAAAATCGTAAAAGTTTGAATAAAAGTGCATATTTTTAAAATAATAAAGTGAAAATCTAATTTTTTTTTCCAAAAATTCTTAAAATCTTCGTCAAAATGATGTCGAAAATGGATTCCGCTGGCTGAGACCGCCTCTTGGTGTGGAACAAAAAATATGTTTTAAAGTCAATCGAGTTCTTTGACGCCGTGACGGACTGGTTAATGAAGTATTGAGAAGGGTCTTTGATTCCATACAGTTTCAACATACTTACTATGACTTCATTAAGCTGGGAATTCTAAAGACAAATACTATTTACTAATGTAGTCTATGCAGATTTTTTCGGAGAATCGAAAATGCTCTCGACTGGACTATTGAACATAATTTCGTCAACATCAACAACCATTGTAAAAATAAACAAAAAACAAAGATTATTTTTACGAAGTGACTATTGACATAGTATGTACAAATATTCTGGTTATATTGACACATTGCTACATTTACTGTGAAATTGAAAAATTTCAGCCTATAATCAGATAACTATCTTACTTCTGAAGAAGCCAATATTCAATACAAATTATAAATAAGCTTCGAATAAACTCCTGTACTCGTTAAAAGTGGATGCAAATCTTTTAAGGCTCTCAAGTCTGGTACTAAAAATTGCTGGTTAAAAATGTTAAAAACGAGGTTAATTCGGTCCGAAATTTTCCCAATTTTTACACTATTAGCTCGATTTATAAAACATACAATCAGGGATCTCCTTGATTTACCACGTGTTTTTCCATGGACAAATCTTGTCATCTACATTGGTCATTTCTGAAGGCTCATGAATTTTCATTTTCCAATAAAGATCAAAATCTATCGACTCAATTGATCTAATCATCGACCTGGAAAACACAAGATTTTCATGATTTTTTTGGTTTGAAAAATTAAAAATAACGCCCTATCTCTCCACTCAAAATTCACGAATATCAGAAATGATCATTTAAATATTATCCCTTTATTATTCCTGATAGTCTTATGGAGATAATTAACAAGCAAAATAATTCTGAAAAGATATAAGTTTTCCCCGGTTTTGTTTAAAATGGAACATTATCAACCAAAAACCTGTATACCAGGTATTTATCAACGACTGTTGCTAAAACACGGGCCAAAGAAAACCCAACTGAATTTGTTATGTACCATTCGATACATATTCGATAATAAGTCTGTAGAAGTTTATTCACAATTACTACCGAACGGTTAATTTCAAAGTTTCAAAAAGTGGTCTTTATAAAAGATTATAATATTTCCTATAGAGTGGTATATAAAATTTCAGGTTGGGTCGAGAATAAGCATGAAACTAGAAAAATTCCGATTAGAACTTGTTATGATAGAAGACTGATATGTGTCAATAATCCTAAAATATTGACACAATATATGTCAATGTTATAATTATATTGGTACACAAAGTGTCCATATACCCAGAATATTGACACAGTATGTGTCAATATCGTCCCCCTTATTTTTAAAAAAAAAACACTAACTCATTCTAGAACAATTTAACGGAATAATATTCACAAAGCAGGATCAAATTAATAGTTACAATTGTCTCAATGGTTTAAAAATTGTTTCAAAAGACTTGAGCTTGGCTCTTTTGCTCTAATAGCTTTTTAAAAATCAATCTTCATCAGAGTTCTCGGTCGACTGGGTAAAAACAAAAGCTTTCGCAGCAGTAGCTTGAGCTCAGTCATGATCTAATCAAAATTGGTAATTAATAAGTGTCATTATTGTTTTGCTGCTTGGAAACGATGCAACTAGATTCTGCGACTAGTCATTGTTGTACTATATGTTTGATGTACATAGAAAATTACTACTTCTACAACTACTCCTCCTACTAATACTTAAAATATAATTCACTTAAAGTTTCAAAAATAATTTGCTTTTGTTATTAGAATTTAAAGTTGCCTTGAAAAAGGTCGGGTGAATTAACAACCCTAATTAGAAATATTATCGATTTCAAAAGATTTAAAAACAACAAAAAATAAACTAATCGAAAATAATATAATTGCTACTCTCAGATAAATTTGAAAAAATACTTTTTTTAAATATAATATTATTTTAGATAAATCATTGATGAAATAATCATTGATAAATCAACAACCTTTCAAATCAAAATTAAACTGTTTAAATGTATTCTTAGTATCAGACTAAATTTTTAAAGACTCTCAACCAGTGATTGAACTGATTCGAGTTCAGCTTAAATATATCTATTATGGCCTACATTTCGACAAATCTAGAACAAATTTCTAATCTTTCGTTAATGTTTTGTGAATTTTATCTATTCGAACTCCTTTTTGGAAGTGTAAATGGTCTCATTTTTAATGCATCTCTAATTCAGCTTTCATAAACAAACTTAACTATTTGTATCCTTTTAAACTTTTCTTACATTGTTTTATTAATTTCTGCAACATCTTACTTTGTTTACTTTTTTTCGTAAGCATAAATAAATTTTTTAAATTTTGCTTTGTTTTCAATTTGTTTACAACAACATAAAATGATCATAAATGAGAAAATGTTACAAACAGTCTAGAAAGAATCCAGAATTACAGTAAGCGTATTGATAAAATGACTCTTTTTAGGGAGATGGTAGTAAAAGCTTCTTGAAATTCCAAACCCCTTTTTGTCAATGATGTCCCAGACACTGAATTTCCAGAAAAAACAGTTTTAAACTGAATTAACTCAATTTGAGATAAAACTGTAGTGATCACCTTTTTTTGTTGAATACTTACGTACTAATTGTTATTGTACTTTTTTATAGTTTTGTATCAAATGACCTCTTAAACTTCTAACTTCTAGGCTAAACAAACTGGGTTTTAAAAGACGTTACTCGTACGGTTTCACCCTGTTCGACTTTACTAACTTGACTTGACTATGTTTCTATTCTTGATTTGTGCTTTATCTAAAATGTTTATGTTTGTCTTAAAGTGTGCACATCAAGTACATATGGCAGATTCCAAATGTTGTCTTACTAGTGCTGTGTACAAAGGCTTTAGTGTCTCATTAGTTACGATGTGTCTCAAAAAAAATTTAATTTGACTCAGTACCTAAGATAACATTGATTATTCTATTTCTTATTATAATTGTAAACCAGGACTCCAAGATCTCTTTCTTTACCTGATTCACTCAGATCATGATCTTCTCTTTTGTTCATCATTTCGTTAGGTAATTGTTAGATTTATTTACCTATTTACAATAAGTCAGCCCACTCCATTAGCAAGTTTAGATCAACTTGCAATTCAAATTACATGTGATTTTGAATAAAAATTCCGATAAGATTTTGATCGCCTGAATAACATAAACCAATACTTTTAGTTAAAATCATTTATGTATATTACGAACAAAATCGGATCAAGTACTGATCTTTGTACGGTACACCATTACTAACTTGTTCCCAGTTTGAAAAATCAGAAACTTTAATTTAGATTATTTAGTACGATCCGACCAAAGTTTCAGAATATGTCAATAAGATGTATATTATTAATTTAATATTTTTTAAGGAGAAGAGTAATAGTTCAATTTTCGATATTTTGGTAAGAATAACCACGGATCGCAAACCGAAGCTAGACGACCTCTCGGTTGTGCTTAAAAAAAATCGAAAATTGAACTGCTACTACTTCTTCTTAAAGAATATTTTAACTAAAAATTTACATCTTTTGGTCAAATTGTGAACCTTTGGTCGGGTCGACCTAAATATTCTCAATAAAAGTGTCATTATCATACATTCGATTAGTTTTTTTTCAAGCTTATATTTATTGTCATTCCGAAATTAATTTAATTATTTAATTTTAAAAGAATTTTGAAATGAGCCCAAAGTTAAGTGTTCTTCAATAGGAGTATAACGATTGGTTTGTGGTTTGTACTATATGTTTGATGTACATAGAAAATTACTACTTCTACAACTACTCCACCATCATCATCAAAAGCTCATCTGAGCTTTTGTTGCTCAGATGAGTGACACTGTTTATCATGAACGTCCCACAGTTTTCTTTTAATGGCTAAAATTAAAAAAGAAATTTGCTTTATTTTTTAGAATTTAAAGTGGCCTTGAAAAAGGCCGGTGGGTTAAATTTAAGTTTCATCTCAATTGATTAAATCTTTTGAAATAAAATTTCATTAGTTTTCTAAGAGCTCTTTCACTATAGTTAATAACTAAATAATAATCAAAGAGTCTTTCATAATGGATACATAATTCGTCCAATGTGTGGCAGTGCTTTAATCTCTTTATTCCTCGTCTATATTTGATAGGTATTGTTATCATTTTTGAATATATTTAATTGTTTAATTTTAGTCGATTATTAATTTCTAAGTTTTTATGACAGTTTGGTTAAAAAAAAAATTTTGTCTTTTATTTTATTTTAATTCTGAAACGTTAGTAATTTTGTTGATGATTCAATGTTGATTCAATGTTGAATATTTAAAAAAAATAAAAAATAGCGATTTTATTGATGATTCATTGTTAAATCAACGTTAGGAGCGGTTAAGGGATTTTTTGATTTGGGACCCTTCATAAATTTTTTTTTAGCATTCCTCAAACGGAGACAAAAATTCATGGATCTGAATGGCAAAAAGGCTAAAAATACCTCCATTCACGCTGCAGTCGAAACCGATTGTCAAGTCATTAAATTCTTTTTCCAATAAATGAAATAAATCACAAACAAACGGTCTTTATTTCAGTTTCATTCATGTTTTTTTGAGAATTTAAAGGACTAGATTTTTATTGGTTTAAATTTTTTTTTATTTTGGAAGATTCAGTGTCCCTTGGTACCTCAACTACCGAGTTATTTATTTTTTCATTTGAGTGTGCATCACCTAGTTGTGTGAGATCGTACATATCAATCGATATCAAGTCTTTTTTCCTTTTGTAGTAATAGATCATCCGGCTCGTCGTTTTCGATTGAAACGATATTTACATCCATGTGGGTGCAACTAGTTATATTTAGCTCATCGCTCGGTTATTCATTTTTCTCGGGGTTTTGTTGTGCCTGACTTTCAACTCCGTTTTTATACAGTCTTTGCGCTGAGGTATTTGAGTGTGTTTGTGTCGTCCGGATTAATGTATAAGGAGTGATTAAATTTGAATTATATGGACTAAATATTTTATGTATTTTTCTTACCCACTCTGCCTCCTAGTGCGTTACTAACAGTTTTTTAAAAATAATAATTAATCTTTGGTCTTTCGTGAGAGCCCGAAAAAAGATAAATTTGTTTTAAAAGTTCTATGTGTAATTTATGTTGACACAGTTAGTGGCTCGTTCTCTAATCGTGCATAAATAATCAATGAATAATTCATCCTCGACAAACGTCAAGTGCTTAAATTCTCAAAATGATACGGATAAAAAAACTTTTGAATTCAGGAAATTCTATAAAGAAACGAGAATTTATTGACCATACTTAGTATTGTCCCTGTAAATTAAAATTAATTAAGAGATCGATGGAGTTTAGATGCCTTTAAAATGATACAAGTAGCTTCAAAAAATGCAAGTCATAAAACCTTGTTGAAATACTTAATTGGATTTTTCTTAGGTAGTAAAAGAAGGAGTCAAATTTTGAGTTGTTTGTTAACATTATTCACGGATCGCCATCCGAAGCTAGACGACCATCCGGCTATGCTTAATAAAATCTAAAATAGAACTACTACTACTAGTGCTTAAAAAAAATCAATGAATAATTCTTATTCTGAACCTTTTTTCGGATCGTATTCAATTTTTGCAATATTAATAATTTTAACATTAAATTTTTATTTTTTTAAATGATCTTGAATTTTTTAACGGCTGGTATGTTTTAAAATGAAAAATAACTTTTTGTATAAGACACTTTTATCTTTCTAATTGATTAATTCTTTCAAAAAATAAATTTAAAATTTAAATATTTTTTTTTTATGTCTCTCTTAATCTATCAATCAATTGCTTAAAAAGTAAAAATAAAAAATAAACAAGTATTAAGAGGAATCAACATTGATTGAATGATTCAAATATTAATATAGTTGCTGAATCAATGTTGTTTATTGAACGAATAATCTTATTAATTAAAACTATTTCAAGAATTAATTTTTCCCTATTTTTTTAAACTTGAAAAAATTTGTACAAACAAAAAAATAATGTCAAATAAAAACAATTTTCCGATTTTGAAAGTTGCCGATCGACAAGGCATCAAGAGACTAACAAAAAATAAAAAAAAAGATATTTAGTAAGCACTTCCACCAATACCAGTCAACAAACAAGCTGATCCAGAGAGAGTAGCAAAAAACCCTTTTCCAATGCCAAAACCAAGAGATTTTGTTGAATCAAAGAGAAAAATTAATAATACAAATTTTTCACTAATGAGGCAACAGATACGTGATGCTAGGGTGAAATTGTTCAAAAATTTACAAAAAAAATAATCTAAAAAAATCACTCCCCCAGGCCTTTTTCAAGGCCATCAAAAATTTAAAAAGAAAAGCAAATTTCGAAAAAAAATTAAATTTAATAAAGTACCTTTAACTGTTAAAAGTCTTTAATAACTGCGTCAAGACCAGCGAAAACATCAACAACTTCATTATCGACAATTACTATTTAAAATCAATTTCAATTTCAATCCACGATAATTTAAAAAGTTCTTCATCAAAAGAAAAAAAATTGGGTATATTGTTTCAGCACAATCGAATAACTATTCAACACAATCGAATTTCTTAAAAACACAATTGAAAATCTTCTGAGCACAAATATATGAAGACAAGATAAAAAAACTGTTTAACACAAAAATTTAGTAATAAAATTTTTTTTTTATTTTCATAATAGTTTTTATTATTTCTTGTACAATTAAAATACTGATTAAAAATTAAATATGAACCCTTAAGTCAAAATAACAAAATGTAAGAAATTAATTTTTAGAATGCCATTTATCGGCTTCTTTTGGCCTGCCCTTTTTTGCTTTAATAACGAACTGATCATTATTTTTAAACAATTCTTTCTAGGCTAGTGATGAGAGTTTTCTTGGTTTTTTTGGTTTACCAAAATTAGCATGCTAAAATTTTGGTAAACCCAAATTCAGCAAACCCAAATTTGGTAAAACCAATTTTGGCAGAACCAATGATTTAGCAGACCTACGTGTGATATAGTAAATGAAAAAATAAATACCTTGTGTTTTAAAGACATTGTATTAAGAGTTTAAAAAATCATAATCACACTTTAAACCTGATAGAAACACAAAGAGGGGAAAAAGAGGCTATCGATATTTTTAAAAAAGCAGAGTTGACTATAGGAGTTGATTGATGAAACTCTGAAATTTTGATGTTTCAAAAATACTTCTTCATGATCCAATGCATGTTTTATTTGAAGGGGTTTGCCATTTAGAACTTAAGATACTTTTTACTGAATGTGTTTTGATTAGAAAATACTTAAGCTTAGATTATCTAAATAAGATATCCGAGGCAGAGCCTTTAATATTGCGAGTAACGAAGCGTTAATTTTTTTGTATTACCTTGATAGTCTCTTTTTGCCAAAATTTTTAACTCATTCCATTTGCTGAAAAAAAAACATACACACCTCTTACAATAGAATCTTTTTAACCATATTCACTTACCGCTTTGCCTTATTAAAGATAACAGGGATCTTAAAATGTTTAGTGTTCGGAAATTTAAAATTTTATTTACATTTTGAAAGATTTTTTTTTAAACTAAAAAATAATTGAAACCGAAAAAAATGAAACTGGCTTATTAAGGCATTAAATATAATTGTTAAGAGCGGGAAACTGCAAGTTACGGAGGTCGAATGGTGTGTCAAATATTCAAATAAATGTGATTAACCTCCAGTCGACGATATTAGCTTTTTTTAGGAGATAGAAACGAAACATCAAGCGTAACCTCAGCATCATTAAGATTTCATAAAGTTGGACCTGGCGATCTTGTCCTTATCTGAAGGTCAAATAAGCTAAACTGGTTATCTAATGAACCATAAAAAGCCTTTCATTATATCTCTAAAGGTTTCAGTTGTAAAATAGGCCTTTCATTGAGCCAGCTGACATAGAAATGCGAAAGGGTGGAAGGAATGTACGAAAAAATGGAGAACATGGCCCTACAAACGGGTGGAAGGCATGGCCATATAAATGGGGGAAGGCATGGCCATATAAATGGGGGAAGGCATGGCCCTACAAACGGGTGGAAGGCATGGCCATACAAACGGTAGAAGGCATGGCCCTACAAACGGGTGGAAGGCATGGCCATATAAACGGGTGGAAGGCATGGCCATATAAAAGGGTGGAAGGCATGGCCATATAAAAGGGTAGAAGACATGGCCATATAAACGGGTGGAAGGCATGGCCCTATAAAAGGGGGAAGCATGGCTGTAATAACCGAAATTGATAGGAATCGTTAGAGCTGTTCTAAGTCTTTTCTTTTGAAATGTGAAAGTTATCTATTAGGTTAAATGTTAATTGATAATTGAACAGATGTTTTCTATTGTTTATCAATTAGATGTGAATTCGGTATTATTAAAAAAAAAATGAAAAGGAAACAAAAAAATTAATCAATTAGTCAATTATTTTTTTGTTCTTCTAATCTTTTTTATGTTGCGAGCCAATAGATTCCTGTACTTTTTAATCCAATAGAAATCAAGCGGTCGAACAAAGGCTCAAAATCACTCGGTATTAGTTTCTCACGTCTGGTTATTAGCTTCGTCACTTCGTTCCTCGCAACAAAAATAATATATTTTAAGTATTTTTCTTAAGACAAATTGATATTCCGAACTCTGTTGATCTCTGGGATTTTTACTCAAACATCAGCCCAAAAATTTAACCCTGATTATAGGCTCATTTTTTACGGAACAAGATAAGAATATAGAGAATTTTTTTAAGGTTGATTATTATAATTAATCTAACAAACACTTTTATATTCAATGATGATACCAAAGAGGACTTAAGTATAGAAATAGAAGACTATCTCAGAAACCACAGAAATAGAAGACTATCTCTAGACTACTCAATCCTGAACAGAACCTTACAACTAAGTCATGCTTCTTAATTTCCCGGATCAAATGAAAAACTTTGGACCATTGAGACTGCATTCAACGTTCAGATTCAGTCAAAAAACGTTACTCGTTTTGTTTAAATTTTTTTTTAATGTCCTACCAAATTTCCATAAGATGTAAATTATTAATTTAATATTTTTTAAGAAGAAGAAGCTCAATTTTGAATTTTTGGCTCAGAATAAACCACGGATCGCCAACCGAAGCTAGACGACCTCTCGGCTATGCTTAATAAATCGAAAGTAAAATCTAACTACTTCTCCTTAAAAAATAAACCAACTTATAATCAACATCTTTTGCCGTTGAATGAATAAATGAATAGAAGATATCATGACTGAATTATAATGAGACTTTTGTTAGCAAGATAATGACACTTTTTTTTCCGACATTATTTTAATTATCAATAGAAGTATAACGATTGGTATTTGGTTCCAAACTAAGTCTTAATGGTTGTTAAGCTGGAAGCTTTTATTGATAGCATGATTGACACTGTTAATGATTAGCGTCTGACAGAAACAAGAGTGATTGTAAACATTGACATTGAAATTGTTTTTAACTTATTAATTTTTCAACATTCAATTAACTGTAAACTGGTACTCATATTATTTTAATTTACATTAAAATAACGATGTTTATGCTTTCAAATGTTTTTTATTGTGATGGCTTTAATTAAAAAAGAAATTTGCTTTATTTTTTAGAGTTTTAAGTGGCCTTGAAAAAGGCCGGTGGGTTAAATTTAAGGTTCATCTTAATTGATTAAATCTTTTGTTAAAAAAATTCATTAGTTTTCTAAGCGCTCTTCCATTATAGTTAGTAACTAAAAAATAATGAAAGAGTCTCTCATAATGCATACACAATTCGTCCAATGTGTGACAATGCTTCAATCTCTTTATTCCTCGTCTATATTTGACAGGTATTGTTATCATCATGTTTAATGCTTTTTATGTTTGACAATTCTTAAATTTTAAATTTTTATGACAAATTGGTTTAAAAAATACTTTGTTTTATATTCTTTTTTAATTCTGAAACGTTAGTGATTATCTAGAGGATTCAATGTTGATTAATTTAAAAAAAATAAAAAATTATTTATTCTATTGATGATTCATTGTTGAATCAACGTTACTATTTTATTTAAAAGAAAAGAACATTTCTTAAAACTATTTTAAACAAAAAAAATGCATATTAAACAAAAAACATTAAATCAATTCATTAGACGAATTAAGTCTGCCAAGACTGACAACGAATCATTTTCGATGTACGAAAAGGGTGCATACTGGGCATGGAAGAATTTAAGAGGTAAAAACAGGAACGGAATTCCGACATTATCACCGCAAATTCTTTTGTATCGAGTTTATCTCAAATCATGGCCAATAGTTTATTAAAAATTGTTATGACGTGAATATTATTTTCACACTTTAACCCCCGGCCTTTTTAAAGGCCAATCACATAATACTAATAAAGCAAATTTACTTTAATAAATACATTTAACAGCAACAAGACAAACGAAATTCTTTCCTTATTAGCATTCCCCTCTGTGGTTCGTTTAGTCGCAGCGCCATTATGTTGCCGGCTTACTGGTTGTTTGGTATTCATAGTTTTGGATAAAAAGATATTTTCTGTTTCCATGACTTTATTATAACTTGTTTTCAAAGATACCAAAATTCATATTTTTCTCAAATAAAAAGCATAAACTATTAAACTTACTCGCCAATTAGAGTTTATTTAGAGCCAGATATAATATTAATTATTACTAGGACACAAGAAGTGTAGTGTAAGTTATCAACCAGCAACTAGTTCTTCACGCCGCTAACAGTACGTACCATCTCCCTTCAACAAGCAACAAATGTGGGTTTTAATTGCAACACTTTTCAATTAAATGTTCGAAGCTAACTACTAATAAATATAGAATTCGCAGTTTTTGATGCTCAGATAATTGACAATGATTATGATGGATATAAACAACGTTGAATGACATAAGCTACATAATCTAATTGTTGAATGTATAAAATAAAATAAGATTCTGTTTTTTAAAAATATCTCGAAAAACATATTCAATTTTAGTGATCATCGATAGCTAAAGTTTTTAAGTCGCTAAAACTAAGTAGAAAAAAGCAGTAAATTATTGCAAGGAATAATGATAGATCTTTTTTAAATGTAACAGTCATGAACAAACTATAGGTCTCTTATTTTTAGAGTGATGTAAAGAAGACATATGATATGAATCATCATGATACTTTAATAAAGATTATTTAGTCCGATCCGACCAAAGGTTCAGAATATGATCATTAGTATGAATTTTTATTTGAATTATTTTTTAAGGAGAATTAGTAGTAGTTCAATTTTCGTTTTTTTTAAGCATAGCCGAGAGGTCGTCTAGCTTCGGTTGGCGATCCGTGGTTAATTCTTACTAAATAATCAAAAATTGAACTATTAAAATTTATAATTTACATCTAATTGCTATATTCGGAATCTTTGGTCGAATCGTACTAAATAACCCTAACCCGGGTAGGTGTTTTTCAAATGAAAAACAAGTTTTGGGTGGAATTGTTAAATTCTTAAAATGAATTATTATTAATGTAATGCTTTGTCAGCTTTGATGATTTTAAGACGTTCTCTAAAACCTTGTATTTGAGTTGAAACATCATTACTTGGTGGTGGAAGATTACCGCTTTCTAGAACGGGAAAACCTTTTTTTGTAGCGAACGTTTCTGTTTACAAATGTTCTTCGAAGCATATCTTGTATTTGTTGTTTGAGATTTCTCACCTCTTGTTGAAGATTTAACATAATTGGATGATCTGTTTGCTCAATACCCTTCAATCTTTTTATTTCGTTTTGTATCGATCCAATCTTCTGAGATTGTTGCTTTTTAGTGTTTTTAATATGTTTTGCAGGGGATGTAAGTGTAAGGCTCTTTTTACCGCCGTTACGTTTAGAAATACAATCCTCAACTTTCTCTGAAGGCTCATCCGTTTCTTCGCTTCCTAAAACATTCAACGATAATTCTTTATCCTTTTACGCTCTTTTTGCTTGAAGCTGTCGAATTCATAGATTTCGGCTTTTTCGACCGCTTCCTGTAGACTGTTTGGTTTTCGAATAGAGATACGATGAGCTAAATCGGAATCTAAACCTCGTAAAAAATCAATACATATCAATACATCTCATATCAATAGGTATCAATACATGAGTATAAGATCATGCTTTCTTACGCGGTAGAAAAAAGTTTTTTCAGAATTTGAAATAATCCTGAGAAGTTTTTTGGGATTCTGCTTTGAAAATTTATTTTTTTTTAAAAATATTAAATGTTTCACATAGAATAAAAGTGTAAACGAGTCTAATGGACAAGATTTATTTATTAATTGGATTTCAGGACTATTGCCAGACTAAATGATTGTTCGAATACAATTGAGACCATTTTTAAATCATGATTTATGGGCTCAAGGCAAATTTGTCTAGAGTACAACATTCGAGTTCTCATCCTTCACTGCAACATAATTTAGTTAGTAAGTGTGAGCTGCAGTATAGAAAATTATATACCAACGCACTAAGGCGTTTTTCCATTGATGGGCTTTGGCAGCATTTGCTTTGTGACATGCCAGAAAATTTCTCTAAAACTTACATTTGAAACAAAAAAAGCCTTTAATTTTCCAACTCGGAAATTCACCTCATTTTTGTTAAAACATTAATCTATCAACTTGTTCGCTGATCTCCCTCGACTATCTCAACGAAAGCTGAGACTAAACTGGCAAATTTGCCATCGAACCTTTACCAAGCACTGGAGTTTAACTTTTTAATCTTAGACAACGTAGCCAGACACTTTTGGGTAGTGTAGTGAACTTCTGTGTGGTTGAGTGAGGAAAATGTGAACCCCTTCTATCATAAAATTCCATCCATGTACACGCGTCCCAATCGTAAAAAATCGAATTGAAAGACTTTTAAATTACTATTGAATTTTTTAAAATGAATTTTTTTTATTGTTGCTACCAACAACTACAAATCTTAATCACATGTAGTCCGGTTCGAACTTTGTGATTCAACTATCTTAACTTTTTTTTGAAAAAATGTAGCATTAATTCATGTTACTTGAATAAAAAAAAGTTAACTAAACTAGAAAACTAAACTAAAAAAACGTAACTGAAGAAAATTGAAAGATTTTCATTCGACTCATGAATAAACGTAGAATCAACATTGAATCTGCGAAAGATTCTTCCAATGGTCTAAAGCAGATTCAATGTTGATTCTACGTTGATTCATCCAATGGTCTAAAGCAGATTCAATGTTTATTCAACGTTGATTCATCTAATGGTCTATAGCAGATTCAATGTTGATTCAACGTTGATTCATCCAATGATCCAAAGCAGATTCAATGTTGATTCTACGTTGATTCCTTCTAAGTATTTTCTATAAATACTCAAAATAAATGTCCAACTTGATTCACCTTTAAAATACAAACATAAATTTTCAAACAACCAAAAAATATTCGTAAGATTAAAAATGACAAGTGAATTCAAAAAGATTTTAGCCGATCAATCCCACCAACGCCAGCTACTCAACATTAAATTGAGCTCAGAGAAGCTTGATTTTATCAAAAATCAAAAAATAGATCTGATGGAGTTCAATATACAGCAAGAAAAACAGCGGGAAGCCCAAAGATCGAGTTTCGAGGAAGAAAAACTAAGTTTAAACAGTAAGAAGCGTAAAATTGTAGAAGTTGAAGCCGACACTTCAATCAAAAATTCAAATTTTGATACAAAATGCTCACTTCAGCCAAGAATTCAGGGCTTTTTACAATCCACGCCTGTTGCATCAGACGAACACGTTGGTCAAGTTCAATCGAACAAAAAAGCAAAATTGTGTAATGATGTTCTTGTAGATAATCTTAATCGAAGTAAACGTGATAAAAAAAAGCCAAAAGTCAAAAGCAATTTAGCAAGTAACCCAAACCATTATGTTCACCCTCCAGAGATAGACCAGGTCGTTTGTTTAACAGATGATGATTCATGTGATGATCTTTTAAAAAGGGCTTCAAAAGAATATCCTTTTTTAAAAGATAAGTCAGAAATCGAAATTGAGGACACACAAGTTTTCACACAAATTGTAAAAACAGAGATTGTTGAAGAAAGAGAAAAATGTTTAATCCAACCAATTTTAGATTTTATTGAGCATGAATCAATTGATAATACAAAGTTAGATTCACAGCCTTTAAGTACTATTAACGATACCCCAGAATTTTCACTCAGTCTTTAGTTTTGTTGTTAATTTTTTTGTTATTTTTTCGTATGAAAGTTTTTTTTGTATCCTTCGGTTCAATATGATTTCGAATGTTTGTACAAAGCTATATTTATACTTATTATGCTATGTTGATTTTTGTTAAAGCCTTTCTTTTGTTTTTTTGTTAAAGACTGGTGTCTTATTTAAATGTTTGTCGTTATTGCTTTTTTCTAAAAAATCTACCCCCCGGCCTTTATCAAGGCCAAAAAATTTTTACAAAATAAAGCTTTTTTTTTAAATAACTACAAAATCATGGAAGAAGCAACTAGAAAGAAATTGATGATAATGGTTTAAAAAACTAGTGTTGTTAGCCGAACCACTTAGCCAGGGCCATGACGTTTCAAATGTAGGAGCGAGCCTAACCGACATACGCCTGGTCAGCTCCGGGTCCGTATTCAATTGAACGTTCAAATTTAGACGGACTGGTCGAGACCGGGCCTGGGTCCATTTTTTGAATATTTTGATAAAGAAAAGAATAATTTTGAGGCATTTTTTTAAATTTTAAAAACAATTGAAAAAAAACAGGATAGTCCAATGCAGAGATAGGGAATCCTAAAATGAGACTCGAGTCTTTATGGACTCGAGTCCGACTCAAGTCCTGGTAGTGGGACTCAAGTCCAAGTCTTTATTTTGTTGTAAAATCGATTCGGAATCGAGTCCAAGTTTCAAAGATATAATAAAAGACCTTAGTCTTTGAATTGAAAAAAAAATAATTAAAAAAAAATAATATTTAAAAAGAAATCTGTATGAGGCCGGTTTAAAAAAAATAATGACAAATGACCCTCTCACTCCCCACTAAAATATCAAAGACTTATCATTTTTGGGATGGAGATCTATTAAATTTCTTTTTCACACAAGCGGTTTTACAAAATCAATTTACAATTAAAATAAAAAATGAAAACGATATATTTTTTTTCTCATGGCTGTTTTCTTATTCTTTTTTTAAATATTTATCAAATATTAAGTCAAGAAACTTTAGTGTTCAATATCTCCACCGCTTTATGACATTTTTTATTTATTTTTTTAAGCTATTCTTCATTAAGACATCCATCATTATCTTTTTAGTACTATTTCACGGTCATAGTCGCCCTCCTGGTTTAGCGGTTAGAGTGTGGGATGGTGAATATAGCAAAAAAAATAGGTTCAGGCAAAAAAAAAATCAAAAAATTTCTTAACAAAATTATCGAAGACCATGTAATCAGACGCCCATTACAAATTTCTGAAGGTGATGTTTTTAACAGCTGCTAATTTTTTATACTCAATTATTTCGTCCAACCTATTTGGATTAATTACCGCAACAGTCTCAGGGAGTTTATCCATACTAATATGATGATCAATAATAATTACATCCATTTTAAGCCTAGACGCATGTTCAAGAGCGTCAAAAGCGACGCTTCCACAATCGACTTTAATTATAAGAGATGTTCCCTTTTCTTTTATTTTTTCCATTGCTTCTATAGATGGCCCATATCCTTCTACGATTCGGTCAGGAACTTAAATTTCTGAATCACCCTTGATTTATCTTAAAACGTTCTAAATCAGAGCAGAAGAAGTGGCGCCTTTTACTTCTTAATCATCAAAAATGCAAATTTTTTCTTTTAAGGAAATCGCTTTAATTAACCTATCTACCGCTAAATCCATATCTTTTAAATGAAATGGATCAAGCAGTAATGACTTGGCGTTGTGAATTTCAAATCAGAAAACAAAAAACAAAAATAACATGTTCATAAAAATTCATTGAATAGAACTAATGCACTAAATAAAACAATTTAAAGGTGCAACATAATATGTTGCACAAATTTGAGGAAAATTTTTTCTAATTATTAATGCTTATTTTCAATAAATCGATTTAAAATTTCAAACTAATAAAATGTTAAGTTTATTTTGCAATAAAAATTTGATCCAGCCGGCTCAGGTTCAATCCCAGTTCAAAAATCAAAGAATTTTTTTGTTCTTTTTTAAAAAATAATTAAAAAAATTATCATTTATTGATTAAATTTTTATTAACTATGCAAAACTCTTTTTTTCTTTAAGAAAATTAAGTTTTTTTAGAAAAAACAAAAAATTTTATCTCCATTTTGCATTAAGATCAATTACGTAAATGCTTTGACAACTTAAACCATAGTACAAAGAGTTTAGCTTGTGATTCCACAGCCGCATAATTGCCAAAAAGAGTTCTAAAATAATTTTTAATGACATGATTTGTTTTAAAAGATGACGTTTTTCACTAAAATTGAAACAAACGGAGTAAATAAAGTTTAAAAAAGGTCAAAAAGACTTGAAATAACAAGATGTCGAATTACTTCTTAGGGCTTTACGAAAATGAAAATTATTAACCGAATGCTCTATTTTTTTTAAAATTATAAACTATAAAGCAAATTGGTTAATAAATTTTGAGATAAACAAGAACGACAAGTTTGATGGTACCATACAAAAAGAGATTTAGAAAAAGCGGTAAAACATAAAACAAAAACCATTTACTCCAAGAGAGTGGCTGATCTAACCAATCTTTTCTAAAACTTTTTTGGATTAACAAAACCCAATCAGTAAAGAGAACTTACTGCCATTTTTGGCCATGCAGGTCATTTTTTAACCTTCCTCAATACATGTTATAAGTGATGCTAAACCTAAAAAGCTTTGAAAAGTTTGGCTTAAAAAGGCCATTTCTGGGTAAGTAGTTTTGCTATGTTTTAGCCGAATTTCCTCGATCTCTTACATATGTTTCCACCAAATAAACCTTGTCATTCTTGGGAAAAAAATCATCATTCCCGTCAAATTTAAAAAAAAAAAATATAAGTTTGGATTAATAACAGAAAAAAGAAAAAAAAGGGGAACCATCTTTAAAAAAAAAAAAAAATTCTATTTTGAAAATAATTCAACACAAAAATTGGCACGTTGTGTAATATAACATGGTGCTCCACTCTCTGTAATTTAATACAGGCCATTCATATGGACCTTTATATACAAATCTCCCGTTCGCTTTCCCTCTACTCTTGTAAATTCCCACAATTTCGTCTGTGGTTTTGTTATAATAAATCGATCGGATGAGTTGCCTAGAAAAATTAAAATTCATAAAATAAATTTTTATTTAACTTAAAGATAAATTACCTTTTTTAAAACAACATTTGAGCTTTGTCTTTTAAAATCGGCTTGATTGTTTTATGAAGTCTGAAACTTAACTTTCTTTGATTTTTTAATTTCCCTTTCGTTCCGAGAAGCGGAAGCCCTATCAGACTATGAATCGCCTCTTTCTTCTGTGATCAGATCAAAGGAAAAAAAAATTATCGTTTTCAGTTGAATTAATTACACTACGCGCCTCTTCATCTGACGCTTTCCTTAAAGGTAAAGATCTTAAGAACTGTTTTTTTCTTATAATTTTAATGAGTTACTTATTATTTGGATCTTTTTTTTTATCAGCTGTTCTTTTTTCTGCATCTTTTGAATTTGGAGGAAAAATTTCGGCATCCGATGGCTTGAACGGACAAAATAAAGCCCTAAAAAAATAATTTTAATAATTTTTAAATTCTTTTTTTAATAAAATTTTAGGTTTACTTTTGTGAGAACTTTTTGATGGATTCAAATTTCCTTTGCCGCCACAACTTCATAAGGGCAAGAACATTTTTTTGAATTCAAAATTAAGAAATCTGGATCGTTAGGCAATTTGAAACTTTTTTTTAATTCATCGAGTTGTTTCCCCAATAATTCATTTTGATTTTTCCTAAAAAATTTTTGAATAAAATTTGACAAATTTTACTTAACTTTATAAAATACTTTCTATTAATTTTTTTTTTTATTTTTCAATTTTTTCTTTTTTCAATTTTTTAATTGCTTACTTAAAACCCTTTTCAAACCTAAGTTGGATTGTTTAGTTCCTTATTTCTACTTGTCTAAACAAAAAAGTGAAAAAGAAAAAATGAAAAAAAAATTAAAAAAAAAAACCTTTTTTCTAGAAGTTCATTATATTGCTCTTGAATAAAGATTATGCTTTGGCCATCATCCTCTTCAGTTTTTTGATTAAAACATGTCTAGAAAAAAAATATCATCTCTAAAGAAAATCAAAACAAAGCTGAATACAAAACATACATTTGGCGTTTTAAATCTAATATTTCAAGGTTTAGTTCCTGGATCACTTGTCGTCACCTTCTTTTTTCTTTAATTGTATTAAATTTTAACACATTGATTGCAAACATTTTCTCGTATAAAAAACGATTCCCTAGATATGCCGAATAATTAAAAGTTTAAGTCAAATATAAAAAGGTAATATAAATATCCTTTACTTTTCGGAAATAAGGCGAGAAACTTGCTCTTCTTTTTCTTTTAATTTTCTTTCTTTTTAGCTCTTGAACTTGGTTTATTTTGGTCATTATTCGAGCTTTGCTGAAAATTTTCCAATCTGGTGATTTCACTTTGAAGATTAGTGCTAGAAAAAAATAACATTAACGTAAATTAGAAGATATCAAGATTTTATCTAAAATTTTACATTTCACTCTGAAGCTTTTTTGTTATGAGCAAACTAAATTTGTATGTTCGACTACTTTTGATTTAGTTGTTCGTCGTGTTTTTTATTAAATTCAGCTAATTGTTTGCGTTAGCTTTGAAATTTCATCCTTGGCCGACTCTCTCGGACTCTTCAGAGGCCTCACTTTAGTTAAATAAAGACAATTTAAAACAAGAATTAATATTAAAAACAATATTTACTTACTTTTCGGAAATAAGGCGAGAAACTTGCTCTTCTTTTTCTTTTAATTTTCTTTCTAGCTCTTGAACTTGGTTATTTTGGTCATTATTCGAGCTTTGCTGAAAATTTTCCAATCTGGTGATTTCACTTTGAAGATTAGTGCTAGAAAAAATAACATTAACGTAAATTAGAAGATATCAAAGATTTTATCTAAAATTTACATTTCACTCTGAAGCTTTTTGTTATGAGCAACTAAATTTGTATGTTCGACTACTTTTTGATTTAGTTGTTCGTCGTGTTTTTTATTAAATTCAGCTAATTGTTTCGTTAGCTTTGAAATTTCATCCTTGGCCGACTCTCCGGACGCTTCAGAGGCCTCACTTTAGTTAAATAAAGACAATTTAAAACAAGAATTAATATTTAAAAACAATATTTACTTACTTTTCGGAAATAAGGCGAGAAACTTGCTCTTCTTTTTCTTTTAATTTTCTTTAATGCTCTTTAACTTGGTTATTTTGGTCATTATTCGAGCTTTGCTGAAAATTTTCAATCTGGTGATTTCACTTTGAAGATTAGTGCTAGAAAAAATAACATTAACGTAAATTAGAAGATATCAAAGATTTTATCTAAAATTTACATTTCACTCTGAAGCTTTTTGTTATGAGCAACTAAATTTGTATGTTCGACTACTTTTTGATTTAGTTGTTCGTCGTGTTTTTTATTAAATTCAGCTAATTGTTTCGTTAGCTTTGAAATTTCATCCTTGGCCGACTCTCCGGACTCTTCAGAGGCCTCACTTTAGTTAAATAAAGACAATTTAAAACAAGAATTAATATTTAAAAAAAATATTTACTTACTTTTCGGAAATAAGGCGAGAAACTAGCTTTTATTTTTCTTTTAATTTTCTTTCTAGATCTTGTATTTGGATACTGTGTTCATTCTTTTTTCTTTGCTGAATATTTTTCAGTCTGGTGATTTCTCTTTGTGGATTAGTGTTATAAAAAATAACATTAACATAAACTAGAAGATATCAACGATTTTATCTAAAATTTACATTTCACTCTGAAGCTTTTTGTTATGAGCAACTAAATTTGTATGTTCGACTACTTTTTGATTTAGTTGTTCGTCGTGTTTTTTATTAAATTCAGCTAATTGTTTCGTTAGCTTTGAAATTTCATCCTTGGCCGACTCTCCGGACGCTTCAGAGGCCTCACTTTAGTTAAATAAAGACAATTTAAAACAAGAATTAATATTTAAAAACAATATTTACTTACTTTTCGGAAATAAGGCGAGAAACTTGCTCTTCTTTTTCTTTTATTTCTCTTTCTTGCTCTTTGTCGTGGTTATTTTGATCATTATTCGAGCTTTGCTGAAAAATTGCCAATCTGGTGGTTTCACTTGAAGATTAGTGCTAGAAAAAATACATTAACGTAAATTAGAAGATATCAAAGATTTTATCTAAAATTTAATTTCACTCTGAAGCTTTTTGTTTATGAGCAACTAAATTTGTATGTTCGACTACTTTTTGATTTAGTTGTTCGTCGTTGTTTTTTATTAAATTCAGCTAATTGTTTCGTTAGCTTTGAAATTTCATCCTTGGCGACTCATCCGGACGCTTCAGAGGCTCACTTTAGTTAAATAAAGACAATTTAAAACAAGAATTAATATTTAAAAACAATATTTACTTACTTTTCGGAAATAAGGCGAGAAACTGGCTCTTCTGTTTCTTTTAAGTTCCTTTCTAGCCCTTGAACTTGGTTATTTTGGTCAGGATTCGAGCTTTGCTGAAAATTTTCCTATCTGGTGTGTTCAATTTGAAGAGCAGTGCTATAAAAAAGAACATTAAACGTAAATTAGAAGATATCAAAGATTTTATCTAAAATTTACATTTCACTCTGAAGCGCTTTGTTATGAGCTCCTAAATTTGTATGATCGACTACTTTGTGATTTCGTTGTTCGTCGTGCTTTTGTTAAATTCAGTTAGTTGTTTCGTTAGCTTTGAAATTTCATCTTGGCCGACTCTCCGGACGCTTCAGAGGCCTCACTTTAGTTAAATAAAGACAATTTAAAACAAGAATTAATATTTAAAAACAATATTTACTTACTTTTCGGAAATAAGGCGAGAAACTTGCTCTTCTTTTTCTTTGATGTCGGACCTTATTCTTTCTAACTGACCAATTAAAAGTTGATTTTCTCTTTGGAAATTTTCCAATTGTTCCTGTTCCTTTGGTAAAATTTTGTAAACTCTTTGTGATTTAATTAAATTTTTTTATTTTTACTTGTTTTCTTATTGGACAATTATGCAAAACTTGATGATTTTGTCGACCAAGAATATTTCCTTCACTCTTACATATTTTATCGAGTGGACATTTTTTTTTTGAATTCAAAACAGAGTTTTCGTCTTCAAGCTGTTTATTTCTCTCAGCGTAATCCTCAATTCATTTTTTTTGATTGGTTTAATCGATTTTCAATATCAAGAACTTTTTTTTTCGTGACCATTTTTTCTTTTAAATAAAAAAATTATTATAAAAATTCAATAATCTTTTTTTAAATATTCTTACTTTTGTTCTACTTGTCGTTTTAATTCATTCACCTGTCGATATAAATCCTCTTCAATGGCCTCATCTCTTTCCATGATATTTGTCAATTCTTCGCACTTATTTTTGTAGCAGTTCTAAAATAATAAATTTTTAAGTGTTTATCCTAAATATTAAATAATCATTAATATTTATTAATATTACTTTTAATTTATTGTAGTCATTTTCCAAATATTATATTCGGTTAATCGATCCATTAATATGTTTTGATATTTGTTCTAAGTTTCTGCAAATGGGTTATTTTGTTGCTTAAGAATTTTTAAAGTGTTTTTCAATTCAGCTTTAATCAAATTAGATTCAGAATCTTTATCTGACCTGATTACATCTTCATGAATTCAAAGGCTTCATCTTGTGTTCTATCGTGAACCGGAGTTGATGAAGTTAGACTCGAATTTTCCTAAAATTCAATACTATTTAAAAAAAAATTTATGAAAAAAATTAAACAATGCTAAATTTACATGCTTTTATGAAGTTTTTTTCGGCTGTTTATCCTTGACAACATCAACGATATTGTGTAAAGATGATTTTACAGCCTTTATTAAAGTTTTGACACATTACTAAATTTTTCAAAGGATGAATTCTATACAAAAATTAAAATTACGAAAAGGAGATTTTACATACTTTAGAGCTATGTCAGTTTTCCTCAAATGTGTCCACTCATTATCCGTTCATCTCCAAATTAGTAATCAGTATCATCCTTACCCACCTCAAGTTCTGTTTTTCGAGATCCTCAATTAGAAAGCAGTTTTTTGAAATTTTGGGCTTTCTGCGATCTTGATCATGACCTTTTTGTTGTTCATTTAAGGAAACCAAATGTTTGCTTTAAAATCTTGAGGATGATTAGAACTAGAAACAACATAAGTTTTTAACAACATCTTATCATCCAAACTTTCGTTTTCATGATTGATTTCCGATTGACGTTTTAAGTTATTTTTATTGGATTCTGAACTCATTTCAGGTTTTTCGAAATAAAATATTGATTTTTTTGAAAGATCTAAGATTTTTAACAACATTAAATTAAATAAAAGAGATCTAGGGTTTATGGTTTAATATAAATAAGATTCCAAAATCTCAATTTAGTTTCTACATTAAAAAAAAATTTTCAAACACCAAAAAATTTATTATTTACATTAAAATATTTAAAATTTAAAAGCAAAGTGGGCAAACAATTTATAATCGGTTAATTTAAGGTATCGCCGCTCCGGTGTTCAGTACATATCTCGTGGAAGCGATGTTCACAATCATTCTTAACTATTTTTTCATCAGATTCGAAATCAGCTCCACATAAAGAGCAAAATGTCGTCTTTGAATGTTGCTTAAACAAATGATTTATCGAAGTCCTTTGCTTTTCGAGGTATGATTTTGAGTTGCCAAAACTTAGTTTTTTCTCCTCAAGAAATTGTTTGAGGAAAAAACAAACAAACAAACCACAGTGATCGAGTCTTTCTGTCTGTGTGTTCTTTTTTTCTTGAAATGAGTTTTCGATTGAAGTTCTTAATGAAGTAGTTACTTTAAAAAAAAACTAAAATGATTATTCCTTATAAACAAAAGAAAAAAATTTTGTTTACTTCCAATTGTTGAAAATAAATTGTGATTTGGTTTCATCTTCTCCCAGTGGATCAATATAATAAAAAAAATTTTTTTTCAGATTTAGGAAAATCAAAACACCAAGAATGTTATTTTGAAAGTTAAACCCGCCGGAAAAAGTCCAATTTTCAAGGCAAAGGTTGAATGAAATAAAAAGAAAATTAAGGGAAGATGTAAAATGTGTCATTACTTTAAAAAATCGTCATTGGTTATTTTTCCTTTTTCACTTAATTGATTACACTGGTAGCTTGTCAAAAATAAACCAATCTTTTTTGAAATTTTAACAAAAATTCTTGCACATGCTTCGAGTATCTTTTAAAAAACGTTTTAAAAAATAAAGATCAGAAATTCAATGAATAAATCTATACAGTATCTGAAAGCCAATTATTATTCAGAAGATTTTCAAGCTCTCTGCTTACGAATCAAAACTTTTTTCAACCTTGTGTAGTAATATAGTTCATTTTTTTCAATCCCATTATCACCAAAAACATCTTCTGTCGACTTAAACAAATCAGCCCCACTTCCATTTTTTCTTTCAAAAAAGAAAATTTTAGTTTTTCGAATTCATAGTAAAATGATTTTCTCTTTTTACCTAGACTACACTCAGAAGGTTCTACATCGATAATGATTTCTGAGGAATCACGCTCTTCAAAAATATTCAGTCAGTTCATTAACTTGAATCCCTGTGTTATGCTGAAAACTCATAATTTTTAATTTTGGAAAGAAAGTTAAAGTAAAATTTGAATTTGATAATAAATAAATATATTACCTTGTAAATTATAATCCTCAAAGTGTTTTGAAATATCGAAAGATTTTGTTTTTTTGTCAACTAAATCCTTAATATCATCTTCTTCATTGTTAGAAAACTAAAATTCGAATTATAATAATTTGCAATCGATTTAATTGGGTTTTTATAACTATATTTTTTCGTCCGAAATTTTATCACCAATGTTAAAATCTTTTTTCTTGTTTAATCTTTCATAATTGATATTAAAACGGTCTTCGTAAAGGGTCGATATTTTTCGATGTAATTCAAAAATAGCGGAGTGGGCTAACTCGTTCGTATAAAGTTTACGGCAATTTTCGAACACTTTTATTTATTTTTAATACTTTCGTTTTGAAATAACTAAAACCAGCCCTCAACAAAATTGTTAGATAGCCGAGTTCTTTCCATTCCGATAATCTTAAACTTAAGTCCTGACCAAAGTTAAACAAGAAGAAATTATTTTTTTTTATGTTGATAAAGATAGGAAACAATAAATTATTTAACTTAAATTTCTTTATATGATTGCTCTCCACACTTAGATCGAAGAGTAATTGGTCGAAATATTTGAAAAGGTGAATCTTGGACAAAATTAATGTTCCTATTCTCGACGAAATAAATTTTAGATTCTTGTTCGAAAATTGCCTTTTTTCGAAACGAATTTTATATTTCTTATCCAATCTGAATTGCAAGTTGAATTGATTTTTTTTCAAGTTTAGCCAAACTGTCCAATAAAATTTCGTCCTTGAGTGTTCTGGTGAAAATAATTTTGATGCTTTTTAGTGCAATGCAAAATTCATCAAAACAGACGCAGTTTTTGTAATAAAATGAATGATTTGATAAACTTCCGTTTAATAATCCCTCTTTGATCAGGATCAAAGTTTTTTAAAAACATCATTTGTTTCATCGATTATATTTTTTAGAAAATGTGTAGAACAAAGGTAAACTAACGTTTTAATAGGTGCCACAGCATATCTTTTCTTTTCAACCAATATTTGGTAGGTCAAATTAAATAATCGATTATTTCGAGATTATTGAAAGATTTAGACAATGCATGTAAGTTTGCCCATGAAAAATCTGTAACAACAACTTTTGGCTTTTCAAAGTAAAAATAAAGTCCAAACCTTTGAATTATTTTCGTTAGATAGCAATTAATTGTAACTGTGTCGTTTGCACTTGAAAGAAAATCAGCGATACTGATGCTTGTTTTGTTTTTCGAATCATTTACAATGATTGAATAGAGAAGGGTCTCATTTTGATTTGGACATTTGGCCATTAAACTACCAGTTGCGTCGAAGTACCAAACTGGATCTGGATTCTTTGATCAAAGTCCAAATTTTAACTGAATTTCGGAAATTAAAAGAACCCCGAAAGGATTTGATTGGATTTCTTGTATATAACCTTTAATTGATTTGTAATCTTTTCAGTAGCATTTGATCAAACACATTTTTCGCCGAATCCGCATCTAATCTAAGATCAATGTGATAGCTGGTGTCTATGACGATGCTGGCTACTCATTTTTCTGATGTTTTCATAGCTAATATCTTGTTTTTCTGTATTACCTAATAAAGATGCAAAAAAATAAAAAGAAAAGAAAAAGAAAATTTTAATTTCTGAAACTTATCCTACAAAGGCAAAAGCTTCGTTTCCGAAAAACTAGCTACACCCTTAGAAAATATTTCGTTCATTAGATTTTTTCTCTCATCTCCACTTATTCTTTTACGAATTTTGATTGGTCTGCCTAAATGAACACATTTTTTGCTGTCAGCCAACAATTTTAACTTAAAATCTAAATTTCCCGATGGTTTATTTTTAATGAATGCCCGAACGTCCTTTCTTACAACATTCGCATTTAAAAACACCGCTCCAAAAGTTTTTTGTTAGCCAAATTCTTCTTCGCAGTGCTAAAGAAATTAAATTTTATTTTGAAGAAGCATTCGAAACCATTTGACCGTAATCTTATTTGAAAAATCTTGGTTTGCTGCAGCGACAAATTTTTTCCTCTGCCCTAAAGAGATACACTGCGATAATTTCTTCCATTCTGCGCCAGAAAATCGATTTGAAACTCATTTGAACATGTTTGGTTGATGTTAAAAGTTCTTCTTTTTCCGCTAAAAAGTCGAGCACGTTTGTTCTAAAAATTCTTGTCGTTTCTATTCCACCTTGTATATAAGTTGGCCAAAGCTTCCTCACTAATTACACAATCTTGATATTTTTTCCAAAATACTCCTAAAATGATTTTCTCTGGTCTGTAACCCCCTTCCAAGTTTTTTAAAAACCGTTTTCGAGCATGTATTGGACAGTAATCAATATAAGTTTTTTTTCATCTTTAAAATGATTGTTTTTTGGAGACATTGTTCAATCAATAAGCAATAACTAGTGTTTAATGAATCTAAAATAATGACTCTTAAAATGGAAAAATTTTAAAGTATATTAGGGTGAAAATTTTTTTTTTAAAATGAACCCCATGAACCCATTAGGGCACGGCGTTTTTTGCTGCAAGCTCTTTCACTAAGTAAGGCCTTAGAAGCTTATAGGGGTTTGTCCAACAACCTTCTTTTAGTAAAGATGTTTCTTCTTTAATGGCTTTGGCTAGGTCTCGAAAGCTGTTTAAAGCTAACCGTGTTTTTGAAAGAGCAAATTTAGTTATTGAATATTGTGGATGGTTGCAATCAATTTATACTCTACCCGACTTTATTTTTTAAGGTACACATTTATAGAAGCGAATTAACAAGCAGGACTCCAAGGTTTCAAGAAAACTCAACGTTTCCAGATGTTAACGGCATTCAAAATCTGGAAACTATTAGAAAATACGGAGCTAATTTTTTAAAAATTATTTGGAATTTAAAAAATTATAAAAAAATTTATTGATATTATTTATGAATGTCATTAACCCAAACGATTTTTATTTTTTTAAATTTTTAATGAAATTAATTTTGAAATTTCGAAATTTGAAAAAAGGAAAAAAATTTTTTTTATTTTTTAAGCTTTTTTTTTTCGGACTCCCATGATGAATCCTCAATCGGTCCTTTACCATCAAGGGCAAAAATTTGATTTGCAATATCATTTTGCTCCTGGGTGAGATCAAAAGCACAAATAAAATCATTTGATGCTCCAGGATTATTTTTATACAAAGGATGATCTCTTTTAGGACCAAGTTTCTTGCGGTGTTCAAATTCATATTCATCAATTAATGTTTGAGCTTCTACCATGCTAATTGTTTCCCATGATCTTATAAAAAAAATTTTTCAAAAAGAAGTTATTTGAATTAAATTTTTAAAATTACAATGGAAAAGTTTTCTTCATTACATCAAAATATTCGAGAAGTAATTCGGTTTTTTTTGTTATTGGATTAACTCGATCACTGACAATTGATTTGATCTATTAAAAAACGTAATGAGTAAGTTTGGTAACGGCTGCGAATCATTATTCATCGCTAATCTATCGTCCTGGAAAACACCAAGACGAATGAACTAAAATTTATTAGCTTCAATAGTTACGACAAGCGCAGAGTCCGCCGCATCGCTACTCTTGATAAATCAAACGCCCTGGAAAACACCAAGCAGAATGACCAAGACTTTGATGGTTCAAACAGTTAGGACAAGGTCAGAGTCTGCCTCATCGCTTCTTTTGATTAATCAAACGCCCTGGAAAACACCAAGACGAATGAATAAGAGGTTGATGCTTTCAAAAGTTACGACAAGGCCAGAGTCTGCCTCATCGCTTCTTTTGATAAATCAAACGCCCTGGAAAACACCAAGACGAATGAATAAGAGGTTGATGCTTTCAAAAGTTACGACAAGGCCAGAGTCTGCCTCATCGCTTTTTTTGATTACTCGAACGCCCTGGAATACTCCAAGACGAATGAATGGGATGCTTAAATACAATGTTTTTGGATGATCCTAAAAATCATTTAGAATTGGATTTACCTTATATTCAACATTACGAATATCATAATTCGTCATGTTTTTGAAAAGTTCTTCGAGTCTCTTTCTCTTCTCTTGATTTTTTCCATTTCAAACATTGCTTGATTAGACGTTTTCATACGTTTTCTGGATCTCAACTCAATTGACATGATTTGTTGTTCATCCAACACTGCATTGCTAGGCTCATTGGTTAGCTCATTTCTAGGCTCATTGCTAGGCTCATTGCTAGGCTCATTACTAGGCTCATTGATAGGTTTGTTATCTATCTTTTTTTCCTCTCAATATCACCAACCGAATTATTTACGGTTTTTCTTGCCTGCGACTTCGATCTTTTTCTTTTTGAGCTTCTTTTGCCTTATTTTCAGCATCACCACCATCATTTTCTTCTGTTCTCTTGTCTTTAGAGTTGATTCGTTCTCTTTTGAACTTCTTTTGTGGCTTGTTTTCTATCATATATTGCATTTTACAGCATCACGGACTACCACACTTTTTTGAACATTTGTCTTCTTTTGAAATTCTTTTGCCTTGTTTTTTGCATCACCACCTGAATTTTTATCGATTCTCTGCTTGCGGGTTCGATTGTTTTTTTTTGAGCTTCTTTTGCCTTATTTACAGCATCACCACCATCATTTCTTCTGTTCTCTTGCCTTTAGAGTTGATCGTTCTCTTTTGAACTTCTTTTGGCTTGTTTTCTGTCATTTTGCCTCTTACAGCATCACGACCTGAGACATTTATTTGAACATTTGTCTTTTTTGGAGCTTCTTTTGCCTTGTTTTCTGCATCACCACCTGAATTTTTATCGATACTCTTGTCTTCAGAGTTGATCTTTCTCTTTTGAGCTTCTTTTGGTTTGTTTTCTATCATTTTACCTTTTTCAGAATCAGCACCTGAATTTTTTCCGGCTACCGGGCGTTCAACATCATCATCTCCCTCGACTACACCATCTTCACGTATTATGTCGTTACATCTCTCTTCCACTTCATTAGTTTGATTGGCTCTTTTAAGAGAATTTTCGATCTGGAGGTTGTCGACATTCGCTTCCCCTTCGATCATGTATTCAAGAGCTTCTTTTTTGATTTTTTTTGTTCAATAGCTTCTTTTTTGCTCAACCATTATTTTCACGTATTTCGGAATAAAATTTGAGTAAAATTCTTCAACAACTATTTCATCCATCTGTATTTCGAATTTTTCGGTCTCAAAATTAAAGATTATATGGTCAGCGGACACATCATTGTGATTCTTAAAATCGGGTACAATATCATTATCTAATTAAAATAAAAGGTTAAATAAATTAAAGCGTAGTTTCTTATAAAAATTTACCTTTGATTTTTAATTTGAATTCGTCATTTGAAAATCAAGTTTATTTGTGATTATTGCGTAAAGAATTTTACAGCGAAAAAAACAACTTCTAACTCGATCTCTCTTTTGCTGCTGCTTGATTTCTTAATTTAATTATTTATTAAAAAGGTTAGCTTTTATTTTCATTTTATAAATACTTTAGAAGACAATGAAACCGAACTATTAGTCGAGCCTGTGTCAGACGAAAAAAATTTGTTTAAACATATTTAGACTGTTGAAACGTTTAGAAAACTCGTTTTGACTTTGCTAAACAAAATTTAATTGATTTCCAATTGAAAAAAGCAATAATTACTCTATCTTGTTTGTAAGTTTTTAAATGTTTCCTCCAAAGTATTTAAATAGGCTTCTTGAGCATCGTACAGTTCAAAAACAGTTTTTTTGTGCTGTTAAAACTTACGGACATTTGTAGCTCACCATCCGTTAGTTTATCAGCCTCGAAGAAGGTGATGTTTTTTTCTTATTTAGAATTTTGTTTTTTTTAATCATAGACAATTATTTTTTTTAAAAAAAAAATTATACCTCTTAAATGGAGTAAAAACAGCTTTTTGATTAAAATCCATAAAATCACTATCGCAGGTTTTTTTTAATGCCAAGTAACACTTGTAATAAAAAAAAACCTTCAAAATTCTTTGGTTCTTATTTTTTTGTTGTTGCATTTTTTTATCTATAGAAAAATAGCAAATTAGCAAATATTTTTGAAACACTTATGATAATAAGCAGAGTTTTATTTCTACTTTAGTGAAGTATATTTAGTTTTCTATTTTCCATCGAATCAATTTGACTCTATTAAACGTCGGTTTGAACTCTACTATTTTACAACTCTATACCGGTTAGTATCATAAAACTAGCTGAGTCCAGCGGCTAAGTCTTTTGGTCCAAAAGATTAAGCAGATTTTTGAAAGCATCAAGTTCGGGTGATTACAAATAAAGAAATTGGGGGCACTCCTCCGACGGTTCCAAGTAAACAAAAATTGTGTTCGGACTCACAAATTTACGTGTACTCGAACTCTAAACCATGTCTACAAACTAGAGTACCCGTTCTTTTGTTTAACTAGTAACTCTGATATTTAAATATTTGAGGGTGGTCTAAATCACAAACGTTCGACAAGACAATTTCTTCAAGATGATGTTGTTTGACAAAACTTGTTCATTTATTTTAAAATGATCTCGCTTTGATTTAAATCGTTCGAATAGGATTTGAAAAATTCGGTTAAATATTCATTAAATATTTTGTTCTGGACTTGAACATTATTTGCACCTTTCAAAACATGAGGTCTCAATTGATCCTTTCTTAAAAATTGAAGAATCACACAAAAGGAAAATGATTTGTCTAATTTGTGTTTACGTATGAAACCGGGCAGAGTTAAAATTTTATTGTGAAAATGTTTTGGGTATTTTGTAAAAAAGTATCGACGGCTTGAAAGTTTGATGATTGAATGTACTTTTCACGAAAACTTTCCAATAAACCTTGATTGTTTAGATTTGTTGTTTGACAAAGTTCTTTTTCTTTGTTCAAAATGTATCTAAAAAGTTGAAAATTTTTAAATGTATCTAAAAAGTTGAAAATTTTTAAATCTTAGTTACTAAAGTTAAGTATTCTCTTGTAGAGAATAACGCTTGGTTTGTGGTTCCAAGCGAAGTCTAAATAGTTGTCGAGTTCGCAGCTTCAGCTCGGATAAGTGACACTGTTTATGATGAACGTCCCACAGTAGACTAGAGTCTTAACCATACCTTTGACGGCCGGTCCCAAGTCCGGATGAAAAAATGGGAGGGAGACTCGAGTAAGACTTAGGGTCGTCATGAAGGATAAAACTATCACAATTTATGTGAGCTTCGATCCCCGATGCGACAAAAACCTTTGGTGGGACTTCGATGGGCTAATTTCAAGGAGTCACCTGAGTTTGAGGCGTTTTCGGTTTTTGTTCAAAATTTATTTTAACTTTCAACCAAAATTCTTAAAGACCCTACTTTAGGTATACTCTTTAAACCCTAAGGGGAGTAATGACAAACTAGGGGTTAAGTATTTGAATCTGAATACGTTGGCCCTATGGTTGGAGGGTTCAATTTAACACTCTTCTAGCTTGAGGAGTTTCAATTTCTGAAAGACCAAGGAAGGTCCAAAAATAAAATAATCATAAAACCTTCCACCTTCTTTTTAAAAAGTTGACCCAAGGCCGCTATTACCTATCTGCCAGTCTAGTCTCATCTTCAATGCAAGTTTGAGTCCCTCTTTTAGCCAGGAGAGTCCAGATTTGATGTGAGACAAAAGGTAGACTTAGGTCTTTATTTAAGTCCAACGCTAAGACTGAATGTCGGCATGGCTGATAAACCCCTGATGCGATAGTCTTGAATCTTAGGTTGGAAGTAGCTACATCGAAGGGTCACATACTTCTCTTGAGTTAAAGATTTTTGGTGGCTCTGATGGCGTTACTTGACTAAAAACAAGCGAAATCACCCTTAAATCCAAGAGTATGAACACGTTCTTCTTACTGACAGTGCCCATACTCCCCATCATAAAAGAATGGATTTTTTTCCCCAGATCGATTAGGATGTCAGCGTCAAATGGGACCCATTCGCTACATTTTCATATCTTAAAGTCACTGATAGCTTATTCCATTGAGGAGTTCTTGAATGTTAAAGTAAAGCACCCAGTGTTCAAGAGAAAAATGATCGCTTTTTCGTTAGGAAATGAACCATTAAAGCACACTTTTAGTCATCTTCTACTCGGAAGTGTTCAATTTATGAGAGACCGAGACTTTTTTTTACCCTCTTCATCACGAAAGCACCCTTAAATCTGACTGTAAAAAGTAGAGGTTAAAGTTAAGCTCTTACATCAGTTGGGCTTTCGGAGGGTGACCCCGGCACGAGATGACTAAAAATTACCTCCATTCACGAAATCTACTTCCTTAGGTTACCCTTTAAGCTTTTTCTAAAAGGAAGACCGTCTCGATGAAAATTGGTTGAAAATTGGCATTTTAACTCTAAGGATGAGATCTTTGAAGAGTTCATTTAGCACTCTTCTTGGTTAAGGAGTTTCAATTTCGTCAAGACCAAGGAGAACAGAAACTACCAGTCATCGACACCCACTTCCTCAAATGAACACTTTGGTCTCTTTGATTGAAGGCTTCAAGGCACAAAATTGACGAGTTTATGATTCGAGGGTGAATGAGCGTAATAGCTTAGGGTTGTCATTTGTTAGTCCCTGTTTAATGGGGTTCGAAATTGAGGTGCATGGAACGGTTGGTTGTTGACTTTCGAGTAAAGGTCTGGTAAAGTTATTTTATGTATGGTTCACTTGAAGAGTGTTTGAAGATCTTCCAGTTGGTTGGTCTGAGTGACGATGAACATAACGGTGAACGACCCAAAGCTGCCATCGGACTAAAATTTCTTTGACAAAACTCGCTCAACATACCAAACAAAACTCGCCAACATCACTAAACTTATCGTTAATGTCACTTAAAGACGAATGACTAAACGCTTTGATCATCTTTAATTTGTTGAGTTTGATCGTGTTTTGAGTGAAAGTATTCGTAAAATAATTTACGTAAAAAAGTTAGTCTTAGTTGTGAGTCGCGAGTTGAGACTTTGTTCTAACTTTCTGAACAATCTCAAATTAATTACTTGAAGATTAGCACTTGAAAAATGTCAAATTTTAATTTAAAAAAAAAAACCTTTAAAAGATCAAAACTTACGGGTTAACTTAATCACTAAGAGTTTAGGTCACTGTGAGAGTATCATCATACAAGTTTTTTATTGACGAAATTGTTTTTTTTAATTTTAAAAATAATATTTTCTTTTTTTATATGTATGGACGTGTTTAAATTTTGTAATAAAAGTTGCAAAAAAAAAATTAATTTTTTATTTGCCACAAAGACTCGAGATTAGACAACATAATTTGATTGATTTTAATTTATTGATAATTCTAATCAATAATATTCAAAAAAAAAAAAATGGCCTCTATTTGGTGCAACATATCATGTTGCACTATGTTGCATATTTTTCAGTTTAAAAATCAGAATATTTGTTTATTTTTTTCGGTTTTGAATGAATTATTTTTGTTTAATTTGTCAAAATTGAACTGAAATTCACAACGCCTAATGACTTTAGTTTAGGATCTAAGTATTTACCAGCATGTCAATCGAGCTTACTATGTCAGATAATATTCTAGCTAAAAAATCACTTATTCCAAAAGCGCGCGATAATTCAGACACAAAAGATTCATCACAGGGCATAGCAAACCAATATTTACCTAAAATCGACTAGCGCATTTCTTACTCGTTTTTAATTTCTTATATCTAATTCAATGTAATTTACTATATACCATTCTCAGATTAAATAGACAAGGCATTTCAAGCTTAGACTGACGATAAGCATAGGTAGCAATAATTAACTTGAGAAATGGCTTTTACATTATTGGAGGAATATCCACACCTTTCTTACACAAAAGCAGAGCTCCCGCATGTTCAAAAATCGGTAAAACTCTATTGACTTCAGCAGCGAATTCACTATCTGATACTTTTTTACCTATCTCTTTACTAATAAATTCCTGTATATCTTTTAAACTTCTATTATTACCGATCATCTCTCTAAAGAAATTTTCAGAATATTTAGAAATCGGCAGTCCAACTTTTGTACCTCCAAGCAAATCAGATTTCCAAGAAAAGCTCATTTTGGTACCAATTAGATTCGGGTTATTTTTAATATATTTTGTAACGTGTTCTGGAACATCCTTAATAGGATAAAAATATTGTATATTATCCAGATCCGTGAATTTAGCTGAGGTTTTTTTCTTTTTAGAAATATAAAAACTATGCTTAATTATCGCACCAGGCAAATACTCACATATTGCTTGTTGTTCTGATTCGTCTAATTTTTTCAATCTTTTTAGCAATTCAGGATCTTGAATATAGTTCTCAATATTCAAAACGTATCTACTATGGGCAGAGTTAAACTCGATAAAATTCATTCCTGCTTTCTCTACGAATTCACATATCTCAGGAACAGTATACGCACGATCTTGTTTATGCAGGAACATATCATACATACCCACATCTCCATGGTGTATATGCCCAGCTAATAGCTCTTTTACACGATTATTCGCAGACAATTATTCACAGAACTCCTGAGCATTGTATACAGTCAAATTTTCCAAGGTTTAGATCTGAAAAATTTAAAATACTATCATTTATCCATTTAATATTTTTTAAGCCTCTGTTTTTAGCTCTTTTTTGAGCAAGCTTCAGAATATTCTTACTGAAATCTAAATCAACAATTTCAGCATCGGTATCTTTTAACTGTTTTGCTAAATAAACAGTTGAATCGGCGGTTCCACCACCAGCGATTAAGATTCTAAAGCCCTTCTTAAAATCCTCTTTTCCATTAAATAGCCAATGATTTATCTCCCCTAAATAATCCCGATATATTTTTAAAAGACAATTGCTATCATATTCAGGATTTCTAAATATGTATGGATAATCTAAATATTGATCTTTTACTTGTTTTAAGTCTTTTGATTTTTGGGCTTGTTTTATGCTCATAACTATTTCATATTAGATTTTGACACAGTAATTTTTTTTGGAATTGGTCTGATACGTCAACTTTTTTTATAAGTTTAAGAAATATCTTTCAGTTTATATAACATATCTAACGCCCCACGCGGGGATAATTTATCTGGTTCAACAGTAATTGACTTATCAAACAACTTCTTGTGCTCAGGATTTTCTGAAGGATGACCTAATTCAAATAAATTCATATTATCCTGAAAAATGCACAAAAGTAATGGAGACGAAACCCATAGAATGCTGTAAAATATTGGAATTGAAGCCATATAATATGGCGGGTTTTACCATGACAGAATGTATATGATTAAATTATGAATTTTCCAAAGTAAAAAATCATAAATTAGAAGTAAATTTCAACTGTGGTGATATCAGTAACGATGGTGGGGTTTCGCTGCTGAGAGATATGGATCGGAAGCTTGGTATAACAGCCGGATTGGCGAAAGTTTATCCTGATAACCGCGACAGGAGTAAAATCAAGCATAGTATGGTTTCTATTTTTAGGCAGTGTATATATCTACACTATGACTAAATAACTAATTATAAACAACTATCTGGCTAAATAACTAAATTGCCATACGTATTGCTTTATGCCAATTGCCGTGTTGCTGTTTTAATTTAGCCAATAACTTAGCCGCATACTTAATATTAACCTCCGGTGACAACATATCAATTATGCTACTAAACTTATGCCCGTGCCATTTGTAGTTTATTTGAGCTGCACCGATATCGATGTTGGTAATACCCTCTTCTAAAGCGCGGCGGATAGTTTGTGGGCAACATTTTTTATCTTTAAAAAAGCGAGAGCAACCGCTAATATTCAGAGCATTTGCTTCTAAATTTGATTCGATCTTAGCAACGGCCAATAATAATCCTTTGGGGATATTATGTTCTTTCTCTGCGTTGCTAATTATCTCCAATAGTTCAGGCTTAGTCGCCGCTTGCACGGTATTTGCTCATGCAAAGGAAATAATAATGCCTAGGGTAACGATGATTTGTTTGATGATAGAACGTATTTTTGGTATACTGCTGTGATGAGAATATATTATGGATGATTTGACAAAATCAACAACTGTAAATAATGCGTCTTTAAAGCGAAGCAAACAGAGCGAGTGGCTTACAAAAGACCGTTTTTGGAATTTTGTATTTTGGTTTGGAATGTCAAGCGGACTGGCGATTGCACATTTTTTCAGAACAAATTTACAAGTGCTATACTTGGCAAAATGTATGTATTTAGGTACTTTTCTAGTTATTCTTGTATTATTAATACTTTTTAACAAAACTCGCTTTATACAAAAAAGTAATTATACTAATAGTGAAGGTATCGTGATCAGTGATAAGCAAATGCCGCACTCTGCGCCATATTCCTTAACTAACATCTTATGTATCTCCTTGCCGGTTATGTACCCGTCAGTTTTACTTTTACTGAGCGAATTGATTTTATCAAAAACATCAGACTCTTGTAGAGTGTTAATCTTCCTAGGAGCGCCGCTTCTTTGTGATTCAAATAACCCTTCAAAACCATGATTTCTAAATCTTCTAATTCATGATTGCACCGTCTTCCAGTGTGACTTCACTATTGCATTTATGGCTTTAAAAGATTTGCCTAGTTGCAGGTGATACATCGCCAATAAGCATATTCAATTCCGACCATGACGCTCATGTTTCATAATTTTTATAAAATCATGCTCATGAAAACCTTGCGGTAATACTAATCAGCCATTTAAGTCTTTTTTATCAGATAAAAAAACATTTTAGGCCTATTGCAATTGGTATAATCTTAATAATGAACGTGATAGAAACTTGTATGTCTGCTGCGGCTATCATGCCCTCGCTCGGGCGAACTTATTTTCCTCTTATCGCCTCCGAACTCTACGCCGCCTAAATTAGCCATGCAGAAAGGAGTTCTAGTGACGTCTACAAGACGCACCGGCTCCCAGAATCCTATGGCTACGCCTGGAGTAGGGATATTAGCTTTAGTATATAAACATAGTGGAAATTCAGGATTAATAACTCTACCTATCGACATAGGCATTATACAAGACCAGCAAATATCCGTTATCGGATTGACAAAATGCCCCTTACATGTGATGCCAGTACTTGCGCTTATAGGCATATGTGGAACTCATCCATATATTATAAAAAAATTTTCAAAATAATTTGTTTTAAGAATTTTTTTGGTTATATCTAAAACACGGAATCTAATAACTCAACGTAGTAACGGAACGGAATCAGACCCTTAAATACCCAATGCATAAAACGGATAAAGCTAAAATATGGAAATGATAAAATACGAGTTATTTTCATGGAAGTCCTACTAAAATATCAGTCATTCACCTTTTTTTTTTTCGTACGATACCATTTTATTTTTGAAAGAAAAAATTAAAGATAAAAAGAACATCATCATATTTTAAAAATTTGAAGCCATAATCGACCCAGAAACTATTTCGAATTGTTGTGAAAGGTATAAAAGAACCTATCATGATTCATGTTTATAAATAAATGGAACTCGATTTAGTAAAAAATATTGATATTGAACAGAATGTGCAGTTCTTGGCGTTTAATCAAAAAGAGGAAGAAAGCATAAAAATGTAATGACTGAATGAATAAATGACAATTTTCACAAACCATCCCACAAACTCCAATTTTTTGTTTCTGATGAGTTTTAAGATAGATTTACATTCAGAAAGCTAATTTTGAAAATCTCATTACATTAAAGCTCTATTAAAGTTAAAATTTCCCCCAAAGACTCCTCAACGACGCTCAATCACCAAAGAAGACAGAGTAAAGGCTGTCTTACTTCATCAACAAGGAAAATCATTGTCTAAGAAAGGGGATGAATTAAAAACATCAAAAAAATGTATTTAGACCATAATTTACCGATTTATTGAAACAAATTCATATGAAGATAGGTCAAGATCTGGAAGGCCAAAGATTTCAACTCCCAAAGATGACTGTCAATTGGTCCGTTTGGTCAAAAAAAAACGAACAGCACCATCTCACGCACTTACACAAGAATGGAAACTATCAAATGTGAAGAGAGCATCATCCTCATTGGTTCGGTGAAGATTACTTTCGAACAAGATTGAATGGAAATATGCGATTCGAAAGCCATTTTTATCAAAGGCTCACAAAAAAGATCGTAAATTATTTTGTTTGAGTCTAAAGTCATGGGGCAAGGCAAATTGGAGACAAGTTATGTTTAGTAATGAGATGAATATTGAGGTAGATAGTAGAAAAAACCGTATTAAGATCAGAAGAATGTCATCTGAAAAATACAACCAAGAATGCATTTTAAGTCGAACTAAGCAAGGAAGTGGTTCAATTAGAATATGGTGCTGTATGGTTAGCTATTGTGGACTTGGGCTCTTTTGTATATTCGACGGGAGACTAAACTCTCAAAAATACATTGATATTCTTGATAATAGCTTGGTCCCTTCAATAGATCTAGTTCGACAAGATGAACCGTTTGTTTTCCAGCAGAACAATGCTTCATGCCATCGAGCCGGAATAGTCACTAAATGGTTTGAGGATAATAATATAGACTTTTTATCTTGGCCTATAAACAGTCCTGATCAAAATTGTATCGAAAGCTTATGGAGTTGGTTCGACAAAGAGATCGCCAAACAGGAACCAAGGTCATTGAACCAATTGAAAGAAATTGTACCAAATATCTTCAATAACGGCCTTATCTTAGAAAACTTAGTAGACTCAATTCCTAACAGAATAAGTGAGTGATTGAAAAATAACGGCGGGTGTACGCGATACTAGTGGAAATATCTTCATTTTAAAGTAGAGTTACCAAACTTTTTCACAATTTTTTTTTGAAAAATTTCAGAGGCGATTTTGTTAATCAAATTGTGTGTCTTTGGACAAAAGATTTTTTTTATCATTTTTTATAAAAACCCTGTTTCGTTTAGTTTTATTTTAAACTTAAAAAATTAATTCAATAAATTATTCTCACTTTAATGACTTCAACAATAAGTTTTAAAAATATTTCAAAATGATTTTTTTTTCTGTTAGTTTGATGAGGTGCCAGTTTTTTTTTGGATTATGTTAGCTCGATTATTTACTGATTAATCAATGTTATTGAGTAGTAGTAAGAGTTCAAATTTCGATTTTTTTAAGCATAGCCGAGAGGTCGTCTAGCTTCATTTGGCGATCCGTGGTTAATTCTTACTAAATAAACAAAAATTGAACTAATACTTTTACTCCTTAAAAAAAATAAAATTAATAATTTACATCTTATAGACATATTCTTAACCTTTGGTCGTATCTTAACCATATGACTTAAGGTTTATTGTTAAAAGAATCGAAAAATACCCATACGAAATGGTGAATCAGGTTATGAGGCATTTTCTGGAACTATAACTTGGCGATGCAACAATTCTAAGTTCCGAAACTGTCCCGGTAAATGTGAAACGATCGGATACAAGAGGCCAATAACCATTAAAAGTACAAGAGGAGATTTGATTGAAATGTTCAAGATCATCAAAGGGTTCGACAAGATAAATTGGTATGTAATTGGTACCCTTAGTCTTTAAAAACAACCCGGAAAGTGCTTTTCGTTCAATTCCTAGACGTCATGACTTTGCAATGGAAAGGCGACTGGTAAAGAATTGTGAGCAACGATAGAACTTTTTCAGCAACAGAGTAGTCAATGTTTGGAATCGACTTGATAAAGACATTGTAAACTCAAATACTATTAATGTTTTTAAAAACAAAATTGACAAAAATTGATTTTAGCAGGCTATTATAATGAGGCTAAACCCTCGTTTCATGTGCTCAGCACATCATAGCTTTTTTTATTATTATTATTATTATTATATTATTATATTAGATAACGAAATTTAATTTTTAAATTTAAGAAAAAAAAATTAAGAAAAAGAAATCCACATAAATTAAATATTTAATGACCACTACGTGTTTTGTGGCTTTTCAAACCACGTTCAACCTCGAAAAAACGACCACAAACATCACATTCAATTGGATTACGTTTACCACTTAACTCTCTTTCAACTTCTTCTCGAGATCTTTCGCAACTTGGTTTTTCTTTTGCTTGTTTCTCTATTAACACTGACTTCAATTTAACACTGCTCATTTGATGTCCTAAATCGTCAAAACAATCATTTTCTTTTTCTTCTTCAGTCTTATCATTATCAAACTCTTCATTAACTTGGTCATCAAATTCACTGTCAAAATCTTCCATTACATTTTGATCGTTATTAAGTGACCCAAAAATTGAACTACCAGCATCACCCTCTGAACCATCCTCGGAACCAACTTCTTGCTCGAGTTCTAACTCCTCTTTATTGGTGTCATTTTCAAACCAACTTTCAAACTCTTCTATTTTAGTACCAGGTTTGTAGAATCGAGAAATTTCATTTAAGATCAAGTCATACGCTTTTTTACGCTCGGTTGTACACTTGTTGTTGAACCTCCAAACATATTCATCCATATAAGATTGTATAATCCTACGACTACAGCCACGCATTTCTTTGAATTTAGCTTAACAAGCAAACCAAATACTTTCGATTCTATTGGTACACGCACCTTAAAATAAACAAAACCTTTACTCGATTTATAAAGAATTTGAATTTATCATACCTGAATCAGGGTCAATAAAATTTATTCTATGATTTACAGTCTTATGTTGAAAGTTCTTAAAATTTTTAATTTTATTATAAGAACTCCAGCAATCCGAATAGATGGTTGTTTCTTCTAAACATTTGTCGTTGATAATAGTCATCAAAGTAACCGCCTCTCTGTCATCAACAACTTCCATATGCATTAAAAATTCGTGCATTAAAAATTTATTTCTTATTTTGTACACGCTTAGTAATTTTTTTTTTCGGTTCTCGTTCTTTATGTATCACTTCCAACACATGCTCGAATATTTCCATACTCTTATTCGCCAATTCAACTAATTCGTTGCTCTTTTCGTTTATCCTATGATCGGTAATCTTTGAAATTGTCAATACTCGATACCTTGTCCCAGTAGTACAATGACTAATGTTATTTTTTTCACAAAGTTGATGAATATTCATTCTTTGTTCTGTATTTAGGTCACTTAGAAATCGATAATTACTTAACTCGTTATTTACAATTTGATCAATAATGACAACAACGGCTTCACGGAATGCTGTTTCGCCCATTTCTGATAACGATTTTACATTATAATTTAAAGCAAGTTCAGGTTCAGCTACAGCTACAGTTTCAAGCATAGGAACATGAACTGTAATCGGATCGTTACTTATCATATTATCATTATCAGAATAACTATAACTATCAACTTCATCTATAATGACTTCATTTTCTGTTTTCAACAACTGTTTTAAGCATAAGTAACGAAGTCTCTGAAATATTCTATTAATTGGACCACGTGATACACCAACCAAAGTCTCGATATCGATTTGACATAATTGCATGCACCAATAGAATATTATTTGCAATATTTTACATAGTCCAATATCAAAAGAAGAAAAAAAGCTATTGTTACGAATTGAATTTGAACAGCCACAAGTCAAACAACGCCATAGAAATATATCTCCCAAGTTTTTCTTTTCACTCCACTTCATATGTTTTTTACATTTTTTGCAAATGGGAGCTTTGCTACTGATTAGATTATTTTGCTGCAAAAAATTAACAGTAAGCTTAGTATCATTAGAGTGAACAATTTCTTTGAAAATTTGCGGAAATTGATTTTTTCAAATTTGCCTCATGTAGAAATTTTTTTTTTATTACCCCCTGCGAGAATCACGAATTTTGGGTCAGAAAAGATAAATTCCTTCATTTTTAAGGTTAATGATTTTTAGCACCTTTTAGGTTCATTTTTTCTATTCTCGATTTATATAAAAAGTTTTTTTACGTTTATTTTATTTAATCTTTTTAAACCTTTTAAAGAGTTCTTAATGTAACTCGTGATAATTATAATTGTTTTACTGAACTCTTAAGTTAAAGTCGGTACTCTAGTCCATCATATTTTTCATATTTCCTTATTTTAACATCTATTCATTATGCTTTTAATTTCGCATTAAAAATAAAACTATAAAAATTGAAACATAAATAATGTTGCTTTATATTTTAACAATTAATGGCCTTGAAAAAGGCCGGAGGGTAGGTTTTTAGCCAGGATCGTAGTCCGGTTAAAAAAACTCTATTTAAAAATTGCCGAAAGAACAGAAATATAAGCATTATTTAAGACTTATTCTTGACTGTCTTTTTTAGTAGATAAAGACACGAAGTCTGTTTTTGAATTTTCCAATATTACTTGATCTTTGAAATCAATAATCGGCTGAATGATACAAGTGTCATTGCTTATTTTATCGTCATCCTTCTCTGTTTTGAGCACTTGAGTGAAGAATGTGGTGTCATCAATTTCTAAAAGTTTTTTTTCTTGTTGATTAGTAGTATTGTCAACAAGTTTATCATCAACTGAATCGTCGACTGATAAACAAACTAATTTTACTGGCTTGGAAGATTTAACTGGAACAAAAGTTTGCATATTTAAAATGCTTTTTGTCTTCTTTGTTTCTATTTGTCCAAGTTTCCGTCGGTTAACAACATCGACAAGTTCTGCATTTCGAAACTTTGGTTTTTTATTCAAGTTAACCGGGCTAGCATTTTCTTTTGTCCCATCTTTAAGTGGTTGTAGAAAGTTGTCTATACTTGGCTGGCTCGAACTTATTTGTTCGACTTTTTGTTTCTTATTTGAAAAATTAGATTCTTGGAGTATTGTTCGCTTACTTCCTGACAACATAAGTTTTTCATCTTCAAAGCTCAATCTTTTGACTTCCCGCTGTTTTTCCTGCTCTATATTGAACTCCATCAGAGCGATTTTTTGATTTTTGATAAAATCAAGCTTCTCCGAGCTCAATTTATTGTTGAGTATTTGACGTTTGTAGGATTGATCGGCTAATAGCTTTTTTAATTCACTGGACATATTTTAATTTTTGATTATTTCTATGTTATTTAAAATAATGTTTGTTAAATTTTGAAAAGTGAATTAACTTGAACATTTACATCGAGTTTTTATAGAAAATGCTTTTGATGAATCAACGTAGAATCAACATTTAATCTGCTAAAGACCATTGGATGAATCAACGTTGAATCAACATTGAATCTGCTTTTGACCATTTGATGAATCAACGTTGAATCAACGTTGAATCTGCGAAAGACCATTGGATGAATCAACGTTGAATCAACATTGAATCTGCTATAGACCATTGGATGAATCAACATTGAATCAACATTTAATCTGCTAAAGACCATTGAATGAATCAACGTAGAATCAACATTTAATCTGCTAAAGACCATTGAATGAATCAACGTAGAATCAACATTGAATTTTTGCTTTACTTTCCCTATGAGGCTTTAATCTTACTATTTAAGATTCAACCACTTTTACGAGATATCGATGTCAAGGTTATACAATATTGAAAAAAAAAAGAAAAGATAATTGGATGATTAACTTATTAATTGTTTGTCAATTATCGATAAGCGTCTTTTAAAAGTAAAAAAAAGTACACTAATTTAATAACATTCAAGAAAATCTTACTATAGATTCGAAGTTAGATTAAAAAAAGTATGCTCAATAATTTAATTAATCAATTAATTTTTTCAAACAAAAAAAACTCTACTAATTAATCAATTACACTCTTTTTTCCGTATTCCAAAGTCGTTTAAATTTTTTATTTTAATTTTAATTTTATTTTATTTACGTTTAAAAAAAGTGCCTCATAGGCTTACAAAAAGTTATCGAAAGTAGTTACAAAATAATTTTAAATTAAAGTAAATTTGAAATTTTAGATTAATAAAAATTTTAGGAAATTTGCTAATAATTTGATGTAAAATGGGAATTTTTCTGCCTTCATGTTTTCCAGAATGATGCCCACCGAATCAAGTAAACCCCTATTTTGACACATCACAAGGCCTTGAATTAGCCTTAAAAGTCTTGATGGGTCATAAATCTCATTTGCACCAATAGCCTCACATAGACCACTCAGCTGCTTACAGAAACTACCATCATCACTTAATAACACATCTCGATCATATAGGGATTTTATTTTTTCAAAAATTTTATTGGCCATGACGTTTTGTCTAACTTGCTTCAATATAAAGACTTTATGTTTCAAATAGATTTGTTCAATACTATCAATTTTTAAACAATTAAAGAGTGGTGTTGTTTTTGCAAATTTACTTAATCCGATCGATCTTTTGATTAGGATATTTTGTCTTACATTAAACGTTTTAAGGTTCTTTTTTGAGATATACAGTAACTCAAGTCCAAATTTGAATATAGATTGGCAGTATTGTTTGTAGATAAGGGCAATTGTCGATGGTTTCAATCCATTAGGTCTCTACCCCAAAGTGAATAAGGAGTAGAAACTTTTCTCAACCTTTCCAAATTTTTTTTCAACAAATTCCATTATGTATTCATTTGTGCCAATTGGAAAACCCAAGTATATGAGGTTTTGCTTGAATGGAATGAAAGTTCCATTCATATGGACAGTATCCTTTAATGCATTCCCGAAACAAGAATAACAAGACTTACTCGGATTAAATTTCATTTTCAATTCATTTGAAAATCTATAGCAAATGTCTAAAAGCTTGTTAAGATGGGATGTTGAAGAACTTAAGATTAAGATGTCTTCACAGTATGCGACTATTGAGACATTTGTTTCACCAATCTTTGCTCCAATTTCTTGCTTCAAGCAGCTTTCGATCATTTCATTAATAAAATAATTAAATAAAAAGGCAGATAAAATACCACCCTGTTTGACCCCTTCTGTTATTTGAAGCATATGAGATTTTTCTTGTTGGATTTTGACAATCGATCTCCAAGCCCAAAGATCGATTTTACTATAGAGCTTATGAAACAGACCCGCTCTCCAAAGTTTATCGAAAGCTTTTTGCATCAAGACTAGCCAGTTTGATTCCCGATCCACCATTTTTGTAGTACTTTATTGTTTCGTTCACGATGAAATACGCATGTTTGGTTGAGGTCTTTTGTTTATAACCGAATTGATTTTTGCTAATTAGCTTCAGCTTGTTCATCTGAAACACTCCGTGATGCTAATGGACTGTTTGTAGGAGCCTCAACATGTTTAGTAATTTCATGAAACGACTCATCTTCATCAACTTTTCTTTTTTTGACTTGCTCTCTCTTATTCATTTTATTTAGCTGAGAATCTTTAATATCAACTATTTCATTTTTGATCAACTCTAGACAACTTTTTAAATCACTGTGATTATTGTTTATTTGATTGTAAATTACATTGAGATTGTTCTCCAGGTTGCTTATTCTATGATTAACTTTAATGCTATCTTGATCTAGTCTAGCAAAGATAGCTTCTTTTTGCTTGAAGAGTAGATAGTTTATTTCATTCACTAGACTGTTTTCAGCACCGCTAAACAAGTCGAGTATGTTTATGCTAGTTGTATTGTCTACATAATAACCGGCGAGTAAATGTATGTCACTCAGCATTTCGGAACTTGTTCTTTCTTTCGGGTTTTCATTAAATATTTTTAGATAGCTTTTGAACAACTTGAATCTTAACGGCTTCAAACGATTCTTTGTACTCTTAACTTCAAGTTTCTCTTTATATAACTCAACAAAATATCTTTGAAATTCAGACCTGCTGAGTTGAGTTATTTCATCTAGACAAAGAACTAGGTCATCTAATGTAAAGTCAGCTGATAAAATATCAATCAATGTTTTGTTTTTTCTTCGGTGACAGGTTTTATTGTCTTGAATGTTTGCTTCAATTGATTCGTTTACTTGAGTTTTGCATAATTTCATTTGGATTTGGGTTTGAAAAACCATAACCATTATTGTATACATTAAAATTTTGGTTTGAATGCATGTACGTTTGTTGATGATAAGGCAAGAAATGAGTCTGACTGAAATGAGTCTAAATTTTTCTTTCTTTTTTATTTTACTTTGGTGAATTATATGAAGTCGGTAAAACTGAGAAATTCTTTTTTCAATAAAATGTCTCTTTTCAACATAGTCTTTAACAGTTATTGTGTTGGTTGGACTGCTTCAGCAATAGTTTTTCAAACATTTTTTTTTACACAAAACAAAAAAATAATAAAAAAATTATATAGATATAGATAAAAAAAATAAAAGATCAAAAAATAGCAGAAATATAAGACAAATTTGGGTAACGATCGCAATACTTATCGTTCGACGGAGACCCTTGAGGAGTCTAATATTGTGGCGAATAAATGCCTTTTTAAAACTCGGCCCTGTCGTTATTACTAATTATTTAATAGCGGCATATTAGAAAAATCGACTAATTACGTCTTTTGTTTAAGTTTTTTGAAAAGATGAAAAAAATTCAAGTATCAAATACAGTCTCAATTTTAAAGTACTGAGACAAGAAGCATCTGAATAATTTAGCCTGAAAAGTTAGTCGAAAAAATTTTCCCCACCCTATTTTTTTCGTTTCCTATTCTCCAACTGGATATAATAGTTTATGACACTTCGTTAATTCGTTAAGTTTATTTTTAAACCAAATAATTTATTAAAGAAAAATAATCATTTATTTATCTTTCAAAGCTTCTAAACATCAAATTATAGGAAATTTTGCTGAGGTACTCCAACTTACTTAAAATTTTAGTCGACATTGTTAAACTCATGTTTTATGCCTAAAACCTCCTTAAATACATTTTCATAGAAAATTCTTGATAATATTTGAGTTTGAAAGTTTTAAAACAACTAAAAACCAATTTAGAAAAAAAGTCGATCGGGCAAATGATCGATCTCCGATCATAATTTTTCGTAATCAATCAACATCACTACAAATGTATGATCATGCCGAAAACCCTGATAATTTGAATATAATTAAATTTGAATACGGAAAAAAGGAATAGCTATTGAATTAATAGCAATAGGGTGGCACCATCATCGATATTAGGGATGTAATAAACAACTTAGCTATGTTTTAGTACCTCAATTCAAAAGTTTCAAGGTATAATCAAAATTATTTCTCGAATTCCGGTAGCGAAGCAACGGGTACCTACTATGAGGCTTTAATTTTTAATAATAATAATAATAATAATAATAATATTTGTATATTGATAATTTAACAACAACATCATTTAAAAATAATAAAGAAAATTTTAAAGTTAATGATAAAAAAAATAAACATCCAATTACTTAATTAAGGAAAGATCATAATCAGTAATACCGCTTTTGATATGTTGGAATATTTTTCGTTGATTAAACATTTTATCTTTTTTGTTTTGTTAATTATGGCGAGATAGTTTATTCTACAAGCTTACGGAAAAAGTCCCAAGACCAATCTGGAGAGTCCTGTTTAAATACTACAAAGTTTCAAGGTAATTGTCAAATATTGGAGAATCAATGGGCTCAATCTGTCAATCATCGCGTATTGTGATGATATCATATTACTTTCGCCTTCGTTTGGTCAGACTATCGAGCTATTGGAGGAATGTATCAAATTTGCCAAAAAATGGAAAATGGATTTCAATCCGAACAAATCAGTATTTTTAACAATGTCCAATAACAGTGTAGTTAGTCAAGAAACGAGCCGCTTGGATGGTATCGAAATCTCAAACGTTGATGGTTTTGCATACTTGGGCCTTGGTTTTCCATACAATTGGTGACAACTGATTTATAACTGAATTAATTGAAGACAAATGGAAAAGTGTTGAGAAAAGTTTTTTACTCATTATATGGTCTTGGGTGTAAACTTGGCCGGAGCTCGCCCTTCCAAGGACCTGGTCTTTGAGAGGGCGATCTTTCTCATTTTAGAATAAATGCATTTTGCAAAATCTTAAGAAAACAATGTGAACACTATGGTGAAAGTTTTTTTGTACTTCATGCTATCAAATTCTATCTTTAACTCTTAGTTTCAGGAGATTGAAACCCGTTGGTATTTTCTGGCTACGTACCAGGGTGCAAACCATCGGTCTCAAGTCCTAGATTAATTTTTTTTTTGTTCAAGCAATATCGTCAGTCAATTTTTAGACACATCTTGGATAAAGTTCATATTCCAAGCAGTCTTTTAAATGAACTTGACACCAAAAAGAGCTTATTGCTTAAACGAATTATTGGTTTTAAGAAGTTTTCACGTGTAACTCCACTCTATGAAGCTTTAAAATTTGAATCGGTTAGTGAAATATACTTTAAACATAAGATATTTTTTTTTGAACAATTAATGTTGTGTTCATTATGGACAGAAGGCTGTACTTTAATTTAGCCTCATTGGCAAAATTAAAGTACAGTCTTCTCTCGTTAATCCGACCCCACGACTATCCGGAACCCTCGTTTTTCCGACACCACAATCAATTCCCATAACAATTTCTATGTGGAACCATTAAAAACAACCTCGTTAATCCGACGAAAAATATTTCACCACTTTAATCTAATACATATAAAAATGATCCAGTAATTCAGAACAATAAAAAGTTGAAAAATCAGCTTCCTTTTTTTTTTGTATTGTCAATTTTTTCTTTTGTTTGCAAAATGGCGTTTCTTCTAAATAATAAAGTTCACGAATTTAACTCGAATCTAATCGTATAAAGCATCTGGTTAGAGTTCCAGTGTTGACATGGACGTTGTTCTAAATACTATCGACTCACTAAGAGATATTTTACTCACTCACTAAGCCGCTCTGCTGACTTAGTGGTTAGATCGTTGGATGGCGATTCTAGGGAACCTAGTACAATTCCCCTGGACTGCTAAAAATTTCAGGAAAAAAACAAAAAGCTATTTTTATAATTAGATAAAATAATTGCTAATTGTGATGATGTAATTTTTCTATCACCATCCAGTTTTCACTGTTAAATTCTTTTAGGCATGTGTGCCAGCTATGTACTCAAATGGAAAATTGATTTTAACCCTAATAAATATGCTTCGTATACAACCTACAAAGGTAATTCGGTTCAGGATACAGAATTTAGTTTGAATGATGTACAAATTCCAAATGTCAGTAGCTTAGAATATCTCGGTTTTCCTATTGGTGACAAAGATGAATTGAGTGTATGTATTGAAGACAAGTGGAAGTGTGTTGAGAAGAGTTTTTACTCCTTGTATGGACTAGGTTGTAAGCTTAGAAGCTCTTGTCCTGAGCTTGTTGCTTTTCTTTAAAAACAATTCTGCCAATCGATCCTCAGGTATCATTTGGACACCGTACTTATTAGTGTCAAGAAACTGAATCAGTTAGAAGTAAGACAAAACTTACTTTTCAAGCAAACCTTCGGTTTGCACAAGTATACTAGGTTTAGACCACTCTTTGAGGCTCTAAAAGTGGAAAGAGGGGAACAAATTTATTATAAACATAAAATATTCTTCCTCAAGCAGTTGTTGAATAGTCCTCTTTGTCGGGATGTTTTTTTTCATTTAAGATCGACTTATGTGAGTTTTGATCCAGTCAATATGTCGTTTTGTAAACAGTTAAGCAATGTTGAAAAGAAGATCCACATTGATTGTACGGAGTATAGTTTCAAAACAAGTATCTCAACGATCGATTTCTTATTCAGAGAGGAAAAAAGGGGTCTTGTTGACTCAGTCAAGTCTGTTGTCTCTCATCTGAAGCAGGTGTTTACACAAAATTTAGACTTTTTTTACTTTTATAATTTGTTAAAATTGCTTTTAAAGCTAGACTTTAGTCGTGTAACTTAATTTTTGTATATTCATGCACGGCATGAATGAGAAAATGGGAGGGAGGCTTTTACTACAATAGTTTACCAACAAAATGAGTCCTAGTCTACAAAGTTAAGTGTAGACTTCAATAGAGGAATAACGCTTGGTTTGTGGTTCCAAGCTGAGTTTAAATAGTTGTCGAGCTCGCAGCTTTTGATGCTCGGATGAGTGACACTGATTATGATGAACGTCCCACTGTTTTCTATTAATGACTAAAATTAAAAAAGTATTAATAAAGAAATTTGCTTTAGTTTTTAGAATTTAAAGTGGCCTTGAAAAAGGCCGGTGGGTTGAATTAAAATTTCATTTCAATTGATTAAATTTTTTGAAATAAAAAATCATTAGTTTTCTAAGAGCTCTTTCATTATAGTTTATTACTAAAAAATAATGATAGAGTCTTTCATATTGCCAACCTAATTCATCCAGTGTGTGACAATGCTTCAACCTTTTTATTCCTCGTCTATATTTGATAGGTATTGTTATCATTCTAAATTATGTTTACTGTTTTTTTGTTTGACAATTTTGAAATTTTAAATTTTTTTTGACAGATTGGTTCAAATTAAACTTTGTCTTATATTCATTTTTAAAACTGATACATTATTTATTTTCTAGAGGATTCAATGTTGATTCATACAAATTTCTAAAAGAGATTAGATGTTGATTCATCCAATCGTCTTAATTAAAACATTGATTCGTTGTTGATTCAACGTTGATTCCAATGATTCAATATTGACTAATTAATCAGAACATTGATTCGTTGTTGATTCAACGTTGATTCCTACTAAGAATTTTCTTAATTAACTTTGGACCAGCAATGGTTTGCCTAAAACTAAGTCATGGCTGAACATTGACAGAGTATTAAACAGATCATATCCTTTTTGATATAAACAACTGTCTTAGCGTCATCGGTTTAAAAATCGTGGGAAACAATAAAGATTATTTAACTTTTTGGAAATCTTCATAAGAGCGCTTACAGTTAATGAAAGTTAAAAAATAGATAGTTCATACTTGTTCAAAATAAAGTCAATCCTCGGTTATATCACTATGCACTTTATCAAGCCACATTTATATGATCTAATGACAAAAGACAAACGGCAGTCAATACTTTTACACTGAAATGTTTTCCAGTTATATCATGTTCACTTATATCATGCTTACAAAAAAGTAAACAAACATTGTTTCTCATTAAAAATTAATCCGTTTATATCTTTTATGCGCCTCGCCATTTTTTGTCATAAGACAAAAAGCTGATAATTGATTGCATGGTTATTAGAAAACAAAAAAATTACCTTTGAACTTTCGCTAAAAGACACCTATGACTGAAATTACATTTAATTGGTCTGGATTTAGTTTTTAATTCAAAAAATGACATTTATTTTAATAGGATTTCAATTTGCTTGATAACCCTAAACATGGCTTTTTCTCAAATTGACATTTTCACTTGTATCAAGTTTCACTTATATCGTGTTTGACCGCAACGGAAAAATAGGATGATATAACTGGGGTAGATTGTATATTTAATTACCGTCTCATTTATTCTCTATTTAAATTGTATTTGTTGAGTACAATTTGGCGATTGGTGGCTGAATTAAACCTCTCTGGGTTCGAAAAATTTCAGTCATTGTTAAATGTGAACTATATGGTGCTTGCACATAAATGTAAATACATTGATTTAGCTACTTTTTATTTTTTAATATCATTCAATCAATGTTTATCCCTCTTTATACTTTTTTTTAACTAAAGAGTGTTTGTATGTTGGTGAGAGAAACGCTAAAATTAATTGATCATAATTATGAAAAAAAGCTGTCATTCACCCTGATTACTGTGAAGGGTTAATCAGGAACGTTACTATAAGAACGAAATAAACAATAAAAACAATTAAAGTGGCTTACATCAAATCTTTTTTTCTTATTTTTAAATAAACAAGCCTTTTTATGATTTTTGTTCGTAACACTTTCTTGGTCATGTAAAAAAAATTTTTTTTTTTAATTTTTTTTTAAGAAAAATTAAATGTATGGTGAAAGGATAAGACATATGGGATTGCAATGAAATGCATGATAATGACACCATATATTATTTAAACTATTTGAGATTATTTAGTCCGATCCGACCAAAGATTCAGAATATGACAATAAGATTTGAATTTTTAGTTAAATTATTTTTAAGGAGTAGTAGTAGGAGTTCAATTTTCTTTTTTTTTAAGCATAGCCGAGAGGTCGTCTAGCTTCGGTTGGCGATCCGTGGTTAATTCTTACTAAATAATCAAAAATTGAACTACTACTTTTACTCCTTAAGCAAAATAAAATTAATAATTTACATCTTATAGCCATATTATTAACCTTTGGTCGTATCGTACTTAATAATCTCAATAAGAGTCTCATTATCACTCATTCAATATGTCTTCTGTTTATCTATTCATTACAGGAAGGATCAGTAATTGGTCCGATCTTCTTCGTAATATACATCAAAGCTTTATTTGAAGAGCTTAAAAGTTTTGGTTTAGGTTATTTTGGAATTTCAAGTCAAAATCACATGTGATTAGAATTGAGAGAGGATTTATTGAGTCGGCTGACTTATGGTATACTTTTAAAAGAATCAAAAAATACCCATACGAAATGGTGAATTAGGTTATGAGGTATTTTCTAGAAGTATTACTTGGTGTTGCAGCAATTCGAAGTTCCGAAACTGTCCCGGTAAATGTGAAACGATCGTATACAAGAGGCCAATAACCATTAAAAGTGAACACGAGCACAATCCATTGGTCGAAACTAAAGTTAAGTAAAGTTAAGGTAAAGTTTTATAAAACTGATGTTTGACGACCAGGAGCAGGGTATGCTGTGTTTTACTTACAAAACTGAGGATAATTTGGGAACTCGAATTGAATTTTTTTAACACCATTTGGATTTGAACATTCGAACTTCTGCATGCACGTCAACGACGGTACCAACTGAGCTATCTTCCCCCTAATCCTTAATCCTTATGAAAAATTTCAAATACCTCTTGATTTAGACTTTGTACTCGATGAATCATTCTAGTTCATACGAAGAGACGATGAAACGCATAAAGATATTTTTTTATTTTACGACGAGACATACTTTGAACTGTCTATCAAAATAACGATCAAAATAAGACTGCGCGTATAATAATTTTTGATTGATAAACAATTGTTGTCAATACCGCTTGAGCCGAGTCATAAAAAAATTTGAGTAGTATCCAGTATGGTCTGGCCAGTCTGGGTAGAAGTTTGAAAAAGTGACCGTCACGCGTCAGACTTTATCAAATGCTTTTTCAGAATCTAAAGATGCGACTCTACAACAAGTGCGCTTATTAACATAGTTAAATATTGTCTCTTTCACTACAAAAATGGCATGATTGCAAGAGGTTTTTTTTCTAAATCCAAACTTGTTTTTACTAATACAATTTAGGGCTGGTGAATTAACCAAGATTAATTTTTCAAGCGTTTTATCTAGACAGTTCGATATGGAGATGTATAAGACTCAATATAATTCATTGAGTGAGTTTTTTTGAAAGCCCATATGATTTGTCCTTTAGCATTCATTTGTAATCTTGCAAAATTAAAAATTTTAACATCTAATCTTAATTTTTTTTTAAAATTATATTGGATGTTCGAACGGCTTGTTTTTTTTAAAATGAAAAATAAAATTTTGTGTAAGACACTTTCATCTTTCTAATTGATAATTTTTTTCCAAAAGGAAAATTTTAGAAGTGGTAGTGTTTTTTTTAATGTCTCTCTCTCAACCAATCACTCTACTGTTTAAAAAGTAAAAAAAATTAATAAATTAGGGTTTAGAGGAATCAATATTGATTTAATGATTAAAAAATTCGAACAGTTGGCGAACCAATGTTGATTAATGAATAAATAATCTTATCAATTGTACTATTTAAGGAAATTTTTTTCCTCTTTTATTCAAACTTAAAAAAAATTGTTAAAACAAAATAATTACCCGACGAATAAATGTCAAATAAAAATAAAATTCCTTTAATGAAAGTTGTCAATCAACAAGAAAACAAAAGGTTAAGAAAACGAAACAAAAATAACGAAACTTATGTACCACTTCCACAGATTCCAATTGAAAAACAAGCTGAGCCAGAAAGAGTTCCAAAAAACCCTTTTCCAATGCCAAAACCCAGACATTTTGTTGAAGCAAACAGCAAAAAAAATAATACAAATTTTTCACTAATGAGGCAACAGATACTCGATGCAAGAGTGAAATTGTTCAAAAATTTAAAAAAAAAAAAAAAATAATTGAATGAAATTCCTTCCCCCCCCCCCCCCCCTGGCCTTTTTCAAGGCCATAAAAAATTTAAAAAATATAGCAAATTATTTTTAAAAAATGAACGCCTCTCAAAATTGTAAATGTTCTCTCGACAGTGGTGTCCAGCACAAGTTTTCATACAAGTCAATTTTTTTGGTCGGTTCCATTGTTGGCTCCAGTCAAGTGTCTTATTGAGTTCTACTCCTAAGTATTTGTAGGAGGAGAATGACTCGAGTGGTTTGTCATTCAACAAGACAGTTTGGCTTGACGCTAAAAGGTCATTCGAAAAGTATCATCGTTTTGCATTTGTCTGTGTTATGGCGCATTTTGTTTGTTGGGCACCATCTGAAGATGGCATCGACAATTGCTTGTGGTAAGCCATCTGGAATTTATCTTCAGATGATGCAAGTCAGGATATCATCTGCATACTTTTGTAGGGAGCTCGTCATTGATGTCAGCTTTGAATAAGATAAAGAGTATTGGGCCCAGGAAACTTTATTGGATCACTCCAGCTTCAACTTCTTTCCAGTCAGTTGTTACGTTGTTATCGACTACACGCTGCTTGCGCAAAATTGAGGTACGCAGCCATCCATGAGACAAGCCAGCTCTGGAGCTGTCTTTTGAGCTTCTCTAGTACGACTTCATGATCGACTATGTCGAATGCTCTTGCAAAGTCGAAAAATATCTTATTTTAAGATACAATACTATGTATGTGCCACTAAGTTGCTACTAAGCTACTAAGTTACTACTAAGTTGCTACTAAGTTTTTCGGGCTCCAACGAAACGATTGAACCATATAGGCCGAAGGCATGTTTACGAAATTTAGCTGCTGTGGAACGTTCATCATAAACAATTCATCTTAAATAGCGGAAAAAAACAGCTAACGCAACTTAATATCTTGATAAAACCTTCTAAATTTTTTGTTTATTTTTAAAATAAAGTGTTTCTCCAATTTTACATCCTCCCATTCGATGAAATCCATATTATATGAAGTAAAATTCGTCAAGTGTTTTTTTTTAAATTAATTTTTTAGAAGACAGCCTACCATCCGTGAGTCTCCCATACAAAAGCTTTGTTTTTCTTTTTTTCAGTTAGGACCAATCAACTTTTTAACGATAAAAGCCTCATTGGGAGTTGACTTTTGCAAAACCAGGGTCCTACATCAGGATCAACTGACTCTTGCTAATTGTACCCTTCTCAACACTCATTGTTATGTAACTATCAAAAAAGTCAGAACCTAACTGGAGTCTCCTTGGCAAAAAAATATAAAAAAACAATTTTCATCTGTTTGAAATTAATTCTATATTGGTATTAACTGGAATTTTTCCTCACATTTTCTCATCTGGACTTGAAACTTGGAACAGGCAAAGGTTTGTTTACTTCAATGTAAATACTTACATTCACTCTGGTTACTGCGGGACGTTCATCATAAACAGTGTCGCTCATCCAAGCATCAAAAGCTGCCAATCCATTTAGACAAAGAAAGAGCATTAATCGAGCTTAAAAAAAGGGAATAACTATAAGAGAACATCCAACAGTTTGGGGACTTTAAGACAATCGATAATGCAATTGTCTAAAATAATGATATGGAAAATTACGTTGTAGATAATATAGAGTAATCACATGAAATCGATTGTTTTGACCCTGATGATGTCTTGGACATTTTTGATGGCGTAGATCTCAGTGAATTAAATGAAATTGTCCAATATTATACAGCGTTCTTGTTGAAGACGAAATGGAAAAAGTTGAAGAAATGGGACATCAAATGATGTGGAACAACCAACTGAAATAATTGAAATGAACCCAATATTGAAAATGAACAACCAGTTGACGAAGTTTGTGTTGAAATTGAAGAAGAAAAAGAGAAACGCTTACAGAAACAAAAGAGGCTAAATTAATTGAAGTTGAAACTTCAAGAAAGGACTCAAAGACAAGTAAACAAGAAAGAGCCCGCCCTAGCCGTGAAATAATAAACCCGAATTTAGTTGAGGATAGTGAACAGGATAAATTAGGCACACATGATGAAATGGAAAAAGTTGAAGAAATGGGACATCAAATGATGTGGAACAACCAACTGAAATAATTGAAATGAACCCAATATTGAAAATGAACAACCAGTTGACGAAGTTTGTGTTGAAATTGAAGAAGAAAAAGAGAAACGCTTACAGAAACAAAAGAGGCTAAATTAATTGAAGTTGAAACTTCAAGAAAGGACTCAAAGACAAGTAAACAAGAAAGAGCCCGCCCTAGCCGTGAAATAATAAACCCGAATTTAGTTGAGGATAGTGAACAGGATAAATTAGGCACACATGATGAAATGGAAAATAGGCGTGATGAAATTAGAGATGGAAATACAAGAGATGGAAGTACAAGAGGTTGAAGTACTAGAGGCGGAAGCAGTTGGAGTGGAAGTGTTTCTAGCCCCAGAGGTGCTTCAAAAAGAGGGAGACCTCGTAAAAGTTGATTACTAATTTATTCACGATGTTTTAGTTTAAGATTTTTCTACAACTGTTTTGAAAAAATTCAATTTTAGTCTCGTTAAATAATTTTTTTAATTTTCATAGCTTAAATTTTGGCTTTTTCCGAATAAATTAACTTGAATTATATTTTGAACCTCAAATTTAATACTTTTTAGCTATAATTGCGCATTTATAACCAATTTCGCGAGATAGTTACATGTAATTGTGAACGAGAGTTGACGGTATTACTGTTAGTTGGTTGAGTTCCAATTACAATAGTTTTACAGTAAATTTAAATTGACTGGGTTGTTTTAAAATGAAAAATAAACTTTGTAAAATAAACTATAAAGTCAAGTCAAGTTAAAGTTAAATGACGACAACAATTGAAATTTGTGTCTTATTGGAAATATAAGCTGAACAAATTCTATCGAAAATAAAAGCTTAAAGTAAAAGATGACTTAAATTCGACTAGATGAGTGTCCGTAAAATAAAAATATTTATAAAAGCGAAATTTTGTTTTCATATTAGTTATGTTTATTAACTGAACTGTTATGTTATTTTAATGCTTATTTATCATTTAGTCTTCCTCACATTCTCAATACGTTCAACTGGTTACAATGGCATTTTAACATCTTCTACCTACTGTGGGACGTTAATCATAAACAGTCTCACTCATCTGAACATCAAATGTTTCGAATTCGAGCATCATTTAGACTTAGCTTGGAACCACAAACAAAGTGGATTCAACTCGTTCGTGGTGGATACTTATCTATGTAAACCAGTGTCACATCCTTTTATAAAAGAATGTCAAAAAATCCAATATAAAACCGGAAACATACGTAGTAAACGACATTATGTCAAAGATGAAGAAATTTTTTTACAAAGCGTAGCTTTGTCTTTATGTATGCCCTCATATCTCTTTTTTTTTTTTAATTCGAAATACACCTCAGTTTGAAACATTACTTCGGCTTTCCAGATTTCATACAAAATACATAATGCCTTGTTTTTACTTACTGAATTTACTTTCTTTATTTTAAACACTTTAAGTTTGTAATTTAAATTAATAAATTGCTTTATTTTACAAAATTTTTTGGCCTTGATAAAGGCCGGGGGGGTATATTTTATAGAAAAAAGCAAAAAAGACAAACATTAACTTAGGACACAAGTCTCTAACAAAAATAACAAAATGAATTAAACACATTATAGCATATTAAATTTAAATAAAGCTTATTACAAACATTCGAAATCATATTCAACCGATGAATTAACAAAAACTTTCAAAAAAATCTTATTTACAATATTTTACAACCAAAAAAAAACTTAGCAACAAAACTAAAAAATGAGCGAAAATTCCGGAGTATCGTTTATAGTACTTGAGGACTGTGAATGTAACTTTGTACTATCAATTGATTCGTGCTCATTAAAATCGAAAATTTGTCGGACTAAACTGTTTTCTCCTTCCTGACTGTCAACAATCTCTTTTTTCACCATTTGTGTGAAAACTTGTGTGTCGTCAATTTCGATTTCTGTCTTATCTTTTAGAAAAGGATAATCTATTGAAGCTCTATTAAAAAGATCATCACATGTTTCATCATCGGTTAAACAAACCACCTCGTCTTTTTCAGAAGACTTAACCGAAATATTTGGGTAACTTTCTGGAGTGCTTTTGACTTTTGGCTCTTTTTTATGAAGCTTACTTCGATTAACAAGATCGACAAGAACATCTTTACTGAGTTTTGCTTTTTTGTTCGATTGAACTTGACCAACGTGCTCGTCTGATGCAACAGGTGTGGCTTGTAAAAAACCCTGAATTCTAGGCTGAACAGGCATCTTTGTATCAAATTTTGATTTTTTGATTGAAGTGTTGGCTTCTACTTCTACATTTTTGCGCTTCATGCTAGTAAATCTGAGATTGTCTTCCTCAAAACTCAATCTTTGGGCTTCCCGCTGTTTTTCTTGCAACAAATTGAACTCCATCAGTGCGATTTTTTGATTTTTGATAAAATCAAGCTTCTCCGAGCTCAATTTATTGTTAAGGAGCTGACGTTGGTGGGATTGATCGGCTAAAATCTTTTTGAATTCACTTGTCATTTTTAATCTTACTAATATTTTTAGTTTGTTTGAATACTTATGTTTGTATTTTGAAAGTGAATCTACTTGAAGATTTACTTTGAGTATTTATAGAAAAAGCTAAGAACGAATCAACGTTGAATCAACATTGAATCTGCTTTAGACCATTGGATGAATCAACGTTGAATCAGCATTGAATCTGCTTTAGACCATTGGATGAATCAACGTTGAATCAACATTGAATCTGCTTTAGACCATTGGATGAATCAACGTTGAATCAGCATTGAATCTGCTTTAGACCATTGGATGAATCAACGTTGAATCAATATTGAATCTGCTATAGACCATTGGATGAATCAACGTTGAATCAGCATTGAATCTGCTTTAGACCATTGGATGAATCAACGTTGAATCAACATTGAATCTGCTATAGACCATTGGATGTTTACACGCTGAATCAACATCGATTTCTCCAAGCTGAATGCTATAAATAAGATTGTTTTTTTCAAATCAATTAACTTAAAAATGTCGAATGAAAATTTATACAATTCAAATCTCAGACCAAGATCAAAAAGGCCTGCAAGACTTTTTGCGATTACGGTTTCATTTGTCAGTCAAACAAAACAATATGTCTATGATCTTTTAGAGCAGTTTTGTTGTCGTCTTTTAGTATCAGAAGAGCCACACTTTAACAATGAGCCTCATCACCATATTTATATGAGGACAATTGAACAATACAAAATCACAGAGATAAGAGCGATAATTAATTGTGTGTACGAGAGACCTCAAATAGAAGATGAAGATGACGATGATAATGATTTCGTGTGTAACGGTGTTTTGGTTCAAACAGTTCGAAACGAAGAGACTTATTTGAAATACATCACAAAATATGATGTAAAGCCAATTTTTTTTGGTATTGCCGAAAAGAGTCTTAGTTTCTATTATACAACTATTAACTGGGCTAATAGAACAGAAAAATTTGAATACACAAATCCACATGTACTTTGTTATCCTCAATATTACAAATTACTAGAAAAAGTACATGATAATGTACAAAGAAACAACAAACACACAAGAGTTGAAATACTGCGTCCTTTTTTTAATATTATGTCACAAGATGTCTCTGAGAGTTGGCAAGCAGAAGTGGTTAACTGGTGGAATGATTGGATATGTAATGGATACAAACACAAAAAAGCTCAGTTGTATTTATGGGGTCCTTCCAACACCGGCAAGACAACGTTTGTTCATAACCTGATTAAATCTTGCGTAAATCCAACAAACGATCCCTCTGAGGACATCAATTTTGACCAGGAGGATTACTATGAAGATCAAATATTTAGGCCGACACCAAACGAAAAACGTTTTGCATGGCAAGATTTTGACCCATCATTACATAATATCGTTGTCATAGATGAATTTGACGTTTCCGAATATAATTTGACAGACTTGAAAAAAGTCCTCTCAGGTGAATGCTTAATCGCTAATCGCAAAGGATTAAGTTCATTGAAGATACGTTTTCAAATGCCAATGGTTTTTATCAGTAATCTTCCACCACCAAGTAATGATGTTTCAACTCAAATACAAGGTTTTAGAGAACGTCTTAAAATCATCAAAGCTGACAAAGCATTACATTAATAATAATTCATTTTAAGAATTTAACAATTCCACCCAAAACTTGTTTTTCATTTGAAAAACACCTACCCTCCGGCCTTTATCAAGGCCATTACTTGTTAAAGGATAAAGCATTTATTTTTTAGTTTTAAAAGATTTTATTTTTAATGCAAAATTAAAAGCAAAATGAATAGATTTTCAAAAAAAAACTTTAATATGTTTCGTATCAATTTTCCAGGACAAATATTCTGTTTTTATTTTCGTGCTAAAGGTTTCCAATCTATAAATGAGAAACAAAAAACGAAACTTGAAATTCCGATAACTTTTAGATCATCTGCATAACCTAAACCAAAACTTTGATACTTTAATTGAGATTATTTAGTACGATTCGACCAAAGATTCCGAATATAGCAATTAGATGTAAATTATTAATTTTAATAGTTCAATTTTTGATTATTTAGTAAGAATTAACCACGGATCGCCAACCAAAGCTAGACGACCTCTCGGCTATGCTTAAAAAAAACGAAAATTGAACTACTACTAATTCTCCTTAAAAAATAATTCAAATAAAAATTCATACTAATGATCATATTCTGAACCTTTGGTCGGATCGGACAGAATATGTCTAATAATTAGATAAGGGGCACTAGCCTGTTGATCAAACTTGAAACCTTTTTTTTTTTTTTTATGGGGCGATTGGTGACTGGTTCAAACCCCTCTGGGATCGTAAATTTTCTGACATTGTATATTTCAACTGTAATTTTGTGCTTGCACATAAAGTAATGATAAAAGTCGTAAAGCTTCAACATTCGACTTCCCCCGGCCGTGAGAATGACAAAAATACAGCTTATTTTAACTCTAGATGGGCGCAACCATTCGCCAGCAAATTGGACTGATTCATAAAATAATCAGACTAAAGAAACGTGTTTAGTTAAAATAAGGGTTTCAAAAGGGGCAAATGTAGCAAGTGAAGCAATTGGAAAATTTTATTTTGGCGTAAATAAAACAAAAAAAAAATTCTTTTCGTTGATTTCGCTTACAAGTCCTTGTCGTTTGACCAGGTTAAGAGACAGACTTATAGCTAAATTAATTAAGTCATTTCGATTGATAATCATGTTTTAATCTGTTCCCACCCAGAAACATGGCTTTGCACTTCCTTAAATTCAGTTAAGTTTACCAAAATTTATGTCAATACATAAATGTTGTCAATACATACAAGTCTCGTTAAAATTGTAAAGATCCATTTGAATTTCTCGTAAATGTACCGAACAGTTTATCAACAGTAAATCACTTCTCGAGTCTATTATTGATGTAAATCACAAAAAGAATCGGTCCTAAAACATAACCTTGTGGTACTCCACACGTAACTTGCTTACACTATGAAACGGTATCAAGAATCATCATGATTTGATCGCTTGTCAGTTGAAACTAAAAAAATTTTACTCTCGTATGTTTGCTTTTTTCGTAAAAAAATATTTGGCATTTTTTTTTCTCTAAATAATTTTTAAAATTTTAATTTTCATTTAAACGCCAAAAAAATAAATATATGTGCTGGACATCGATTTTCTATTCAGGTTAAAAAAAATGTCTGGAATATAGTTATAACACAAAAATTTCAAAATTCAGATTTCTAGGGTCATGAATGAAACTTGTTTTTGGTAAAAAGAAAATTTAGTAATCTTGTTTTGCAATAACATTTGGAACTTAAATAATATTGATCCCTGAACTTGTCATTAGAATTGTCAAAAAATGCTTTTTCTCTTGTTTTCCAGCAATAAAATATAAAATCTTTGATCAATTCTGGATCTACCGATTATCTGTTTTCTATAGATATAATTTTTATTACACTAAATACTTTCGGTCGGTTTTTACCCGTTAGAATAAATTATGGGAGTTAGACTAAAAAATATATTAATAAATTGTAGTTTGGGATAAATATGTTGTAGTTTATGTTGTTATACCGTTGAATGTTGATGATGTTTACAGGCGCTTTCATAGTTTTGTGTTATAATGTTAAAATTGTTATTGGGGTAGTTGTGATCAATTTTGTTGTTAAAAATGATATAATCATGATTGAAGTCGTGTTCGAGTTTGATTCTGGTTAATTTAGTTTTGGTTTTGCCTATGAATGTTGATGATGTTTAATGTTGTTAGTTCTTAATTAAGTCATTTTTTGAGCCAAATTTTTTTTCTTTTGATGAAGAACTTTTTAAATCATCGTGGATTGAAATTGATTTAAAAATAGTAATTGTCGATAATGAAGTTGTTGATGTTTTCGCTGGTCTTGACGCGGTTATTAAAGACTTTTAACAGTTGAATGTATTTCTTTTTTAAATTAATTTTTTTTCGAAATTTGCTTTTCTTTTTAAATTTTTGATGGCCTTGAAAAAGGCCGATACGTGAAAGTGGTTGTGTGGTGTAGCGGATAGCGTGTTCGACTCTTATTCAAAACGTCTAAGGTTCGATCCCGTGTGAAGCTATATAGGAGAGAGTGCAATCATCTCTTAACATGCTATGCACGACTCGGGTCGAGTATAAAATTGCGCAGTTGCATCTGCAGTGTGATGATGCGTTTCGAGTATTAGTCACACAACTCGGATAAGTCGCTCCATTTGTAGAGATAGCTGTATTGCTTTGACTTGGTCGAGAATAAAAAACCTGACAAAAAAAAAGGCCTGGGGTGATTTTTTTAGTAAATTTTTGAACAATTTCACCCTAGCATCACGTATCTGTTGCTTCATTAGTGAAAAATTTTTATTATTAATTTTTCTCTTTGATTCAACAAAATCTCTGGGTTTTGGCATTGGAAATGAGTTTTTTGCTACTCTCTCTGGATCAGCTTGTTTGTTGACTGGTATTGGTGGAAGTGCTTAATAAATATCTTTTTTTTTATTTTTTGTTAGTAAAAAGACGGTTCGTCTAATTGATTACCGAATTTGGTTTGAAAAATTACGAGATTTACATCCGTAAGATAACATCGGTTACTTCAATTCGATCCATTAAAGAAGGATCAAATTTAAAAAGCTGTTTGACTGAGTATCATCTTTTTCCTTAATAAGTAATTGGATGTTTGATATTTTTATTAATTACTGAAAAATTTCCCTTGTTTTTTAGAGAGGATATGATAATTAAACGTATTTATCTTAAATGACACCGCTAATTTACCTGATTTTATAACATTAGTGATATATTTGTTTTCTCTGATCTCTTAAAATATTAAAAAAAAATTAAACTATAATCTTGTATAAGTATTCAAGATTTAACAAAATAAAAATTCTCACAACTGCTCAACAATGAATTCATCAAATCAGCTTATACAGCCTAATGAAGACAACGCAAACGAAAGTCAACTTAGTTTTTTTTCTGAACTTTTAACCAGGGATTTTACGACTCACAATTTTTTACAATATAACGAGACTTTAACACAACAACAAATTCAACAACAACTAGAGCCTTACAATGGATTCAATAATTGCGACAACACAACGCTTACAAACCAAAAGGATTACTTCGAGCTAATTCCGAAATCAACAATTTTGAAACAATCAATGGTTTCTAGGAAGGAACTAGAAGACTACATGGAATTTAACAACTCTCGGTTTTCTAAATTGGAAGAGAGAATCAAAATACTCGATAATTTAAAAAACTCGAAATCCAACGATACGTCGCAATTATCTGTCGAATCTGAAAGTGTAATTTCAAAAACAAAATGGACAGTCGAAGATAATAATTTGGTTATGAAATACTCGAAAGATTCTAAATATGTGAAAAGTAACCGAATTCAATGGGAGGAAATCTTCGAAGATCATGGCTCAGAATTCAGTGACTCTAAAAATAAAACAGCCAAAAAGCTGAGAGAACAGTTACACGCTCTAAATAAAAGAAAACCTATTTAATTAAATTTTTTCCTTTTTTTTTTGTATTTTTTTTTATAAATTTAATTTGTAATTTTTTTTTTCCTTTTTTTATGTTTTCCTTTTGTTTTTTATATTTTTTTTAGATAAATTTAATTTGTAATTTTTTCTTAATTGATTGATTAATAAAATTTATAAATAAATAATTATCTCAAATTTCTGGATCTTATTAATCAGTTAACTTTTCCTTTTTTCCTAAAACAATTTTGTTGGAATTTTTTCGAATGCCCTAGGTCATTTTTATTCAGTCTAATGAAAAACTCAAACTTTTGAGTTAAATAGCTAAAGCTCGATAATGAAAAACTATTTATAACTGATAACTCTCAGACAACACAATAAAATAGACAGATTATTAATGTATCATTTTTAATAAAAACCCTGTTTCGTTTAGTTTTATTTTAAACTTAAAAAAATTATTCAATAAATTATTCTCACTTTAATGAATTCAACAATAAGTTTTAAAAATATATCAAAATGATTTTTTTTTCTGTTAGTTTGATGAGGTGCCAGTTTCGTTTTTTTTTTGGATTATGTTAGCCCGATTAATTACTGATTAATCAATGTTATTGAGTAACAAAGTGTTGAGTGTAATCGAAAAACTTTTAAATTGTGAAGTGTTGAGTGCTTCAATTACTATTAAGCGAGAAAGTCGAAAAGAAAAAACTGACAATTGTTTTGTTTCCTTAGAAGATATTGGAGTAGTATAAAAAGAAGTAATTGGTTTTAATGGCACCCAGAAAATGTAATTACACTATTTTTGCAAATGGAACGCGACCAATCAAAAAATACTGTTTCAAAATGTACGACAAAAAATTAGAACACAATCCAAAGCCAATGTTTCTAGGTATCACATTCGATCGAAATTTATCTTTTAAATATCAAGTTGAAAATATCCCTGAAAAATGCTACAAGCGAATCAACTGCCTCAAAATTCTTTGTCAAAAATCGTGGTCGCTCACTCATAAAACTTTTACAAACATTTACAAGTCAATAATTCGATAGATCTTGGATTACTCATCATTCATACTCCCAAGACTATCAAAGACAAGAACCAAAAAACTTCAAGCGATTCAAAATACAGCAATTCGCATTATTTACAAACAAAAATACGATGAGAAAACAATCAAGTTACAAGAAATTTCGGATCTTTGTACCATACAAACAAGATTTCAAGACTTAAACAAAACATACCTCAACAATTGTATTATAAACAGCAACCCTCTAATAAATAATTTAATGGATGAATTCATTACTAGCAGTAAAAATGCACCGAAACAATGTGAAACTTTATTATGTACTTTTTTTAATTCGGACTAAAAAACTTTAACTTTTAATCTTATTCTTTTATTAGACTTTTTGTTTATTTCTTTAGATTTTGGCTAAAACGGATTACGCTGGTGCAAATTTAAATAAAATAAAATTAATCCAAAATTAATAGGCAAATTAATTTTCAAAAGCATTTTTCAAGGACACTTTAAAATCATCCACTTTCATCTAAACTACGAAAAAAATACTTAAACAGCTTTTTAGAAATTTACCACAAATTTACCTAAAGACATTTCATAAGCCCTGGCCTTTATCAAGGCCGTACAATTTTTATAAATAAAATATTCTGTAAAAATAAATGAATGGTGGATGGAAATGTATGATAATGACATCTTAATTTAGATTATTTAGTACGATGAAACCAACGGTTCAGAATATGAACATAAGATGCAAATTTTTAGTTGAATTATTTTTTAAGGAGTAGTAGTAGGAGTTCAATTTTCGTTTTTTAAGCATAGCCGAGAGGTCGTCTAGCTTCGGTTGGCGATCCGTGGTTTATTCTTACTAAATAAACAAAAATTGAACTAATACTTTTACTCCTTAAAAAAAATAAAATTAATAATTTACATCTTATAGACATATTCTTAACCTTTGGTCGTATCTTAACTATATGACTTAAGGTTTATTGTTAAAAGAATCGAAAAATACCCATACGAAATGGTGAATCAGGTTATGAGGCATTTTCTGGAACTATAACTTGGCGATGCAACAATTCTAAGTTCCGAAACTGTCCCGGTAAATGTGAAACCATCGGATACAAGAAGCCAATAACCATTAAAAGTGAATACGAGCCAGTCCATAGGTCGAAACTAAAGTTAAGTAAAGTTAAGGTAAAGTTTTATAAAAGTATTAATCGTCCTCTATCTTCGTGAGTTTCCCGTAGACCGAGCACTTGAAAAATTCAAGTGTTCAAGTGTAAGAATTGAGTGTAAGCGTTACACTCACATTTAATTTTCCATAAAGTTAAGTTTAAGATTTGCACTTACACTTACACTTAACACTTAAGTTTTTTCAATTGTGAAACCATGCTACGGGCCTGACTCTAACTGAGGTCTTACTAAGCTTGTACAGCGTTTTTTTATGGTGTTTTTATCATGGAACTTGAATTAGCGTTTTATCAACCTTAGAACCTAGTTCACTTTTTTACTAGCTACTCTCATGTGTGTCGAGTTACTGACGAAGATGATCCATTACCCGATGACAATGATAATGAAATATGAATAATTATACTGTTGTTTTTTTTTGTTTTTTGAACCTTTTGGTCGACCCCTTCTTCTATCATCATCATCGTCATCCGGTAATGTAGGGGGAGGAAGATCCTTCCAATGTGAAAGTTCGACTTCCATTTTTAGCCAGGATGTTCCATCAATTTTTCGTGTTGAAAACCACCACAACCTTCAACCTAACACAAATGAAGAAGCTACCGTAGTTAGAAGAAGGGGTCGGCTAAATGATTAAAAAAACAAAAAAACAACATTCTAATTAGTCATTTGTTCTTAATGGAATCGATTTTTAAACTTTTAAATTTTTTTTGTGTTTTAATTGAAATTTTATAAAAATAGTGCAGCACCAGAACTCGAATTTTGGTATTTTTTTTAATCGAAAATATAAAAAATGAATTTTTTAATATTTTTTTTTTCTTAATCTTTGGTGCTGCACCAAACGCATAATTCAAAAAAATTATTTTTTATTTTTTTATTTAAAATCGAGTCTTGATGACGCATTAAACTAAGACTTTCAGTGTTTGATGCGGACCTAAACGCGTGATTACGCTATTAGAGCATGCGCTTAAAGTTAACAATGTTATAGCATGGGCGAGATGTACTTTGGTGCATGGTCCAAAGGCGTGTCTTAACTTGTGGTGCAGCAATATTGAACGAGGGAATACGGTACGTGAACAGGTGTTCACCAAACCGGCAAGACGCTAAATCACAAGCTTATGAGCACCCTTACTTAGAAATTGTAAATTTATCGCAAAATCATGTATTAGAAATTTAGAGAATTTTTAGGACTAGTACGGGTATGACAAATGTGTGTGAGAGATGTAAGGTACTGGTCGTAACTTCGTCTAACTTTCCGGATTTTAGAAGAAACACAATATCACGAAGGTAGATTCTTGTTAAGTAAAATGTAAAATAGCATTAAAAATAAAATTTATTTAACATAAACAATTATGCACTTTTGAAACACCGATAAAAAAAAAACAACCGGTATTTACAATAATTCAAGCTTAAGTTTGTCTCTTGGACACCCTTTTTGGTCTTTTTAACACGTAAAAAACTAACTTTATCTGGCTTGGTTGGTATTTTATATTGTTTTATAGTCGTGTGAACTGTTTGTGTAGACGATGAGCAAAAAACTTTTTCCGCACTTGAATTTTGATTTGATTAGGAATTATTCTCACCGTTTTGCTGAGCGGTTAAATTTCGTTTGCGAAAAAATTCTAGAAAATTAGACGGTTCATTTCGAATTTGAAAAAATTTACGATTTTTGTTAAGATTTTCTTTTCTAATGGGTTTAAAAGCTTCTAGTGAAAATGAAAGTTCGGCAAACGATGCTCGCTGTGAATTTTTATCCTGCTTTGCACTTTGACAACAACACAATAAATATTTAATTAAACGAAATACTTTTTTCTATGACATTATTGCTAAAAATCTTCTCTAAACAATTTTGACAATGCCGAATACAAAAAAAAATTTGATATTTTTTAACAAAAATGTTGTGTCACAAAAATATTTTTGAGTCAAACTTGTACTTGTGGGTGTCTGTGCTTTTGTTATAAAACTTGAATTACCAATTTTATTATAAAATATTTCAAAGTTAAAATTTAAATAAATATTCTCATAGAACCAATAGACTTGAAACGGAAATTTTAATATCATAAATGTAAAAGCTACAGTTACAAGTGTTATACTCAAATTTCGATCATTTTTAGAATGATTTATTTGACAACTGCCACTCGTTTGAGACACTTGAGGCGCATATTCTGCTTGTGACACACTGTATTCGCTAACTTCAACGTTTCGTTTTAATGACGATTTAATTTTTTTTGTTTTAACAGTTTTTTAAACGGTCTCAAACGTAACTTGTTTATAATTATTAAATTTAGATAAGACAAAATCAAAAATGGAAGTATATAAACTAAAATAACAGAAATAAAACCGAATAGATAATAAACATTTTCATTTGACACTTGACATTCCGTGTAATAGTCAGTGGTGTTTTGTTCTTTTATAGTGACTAGGTTCAATGACAACGGGAATTAGAAGAAAAAAAAGAGGGAGAAAAAGAAAAATTCCGAGGAGAGTTAATAAGACCCGTTTGTTTGTGAATCTTCGTTGTTTATCCCACGGTCGACAAACCATATAAGGATAATAATCCACGAACTATTTGAGCTTGAAATCATATCGGCATAGCCGTGTAAATTACACCAAATAGTGTTGTTAACGTAATAATTATTAAAAAATACCTCGTCTATCCATGACAATAAAAGTGGAACTATTAGGACTGTAGTGTCCGAGAAAGCGAGAGATATCATCGATAATGAATCACAATATTTCCTCATCTTTTTACGACTAAATACCATGATTGTTAAAAGATTGAGTATTGTTCCAGTATCGACTAATATAGGTGTCCAAATATGTCGAAATTCAATCATTTTTTAATTGTTATTTTTCATAAAAAAAACAAAACCAATTTAGGAATGATCAGTTTTTGTCATTTATGAACAAAATTTATTTGAAAATGAACAAAATTTATTTAAAGCTAAAATCAAAATTAATAATATTTTTTTAATTTTTTATTAAACACTTGAAAAAATAATTTATTTGAAAATTTTCGTTTCAAATTTCGTGTTTTTTGTTGTATCTGATTTGAAACGCTTTTTTTTTTGAAGTGACTATTGAGACATCAATATACCTAGAATAAACTCCTGTACGCATTAAAAGTGGATGCAAATCTTTTAAGGCTCTCAACCGTACCGTACCATCTTGATCGGGAGTATTGTTGACCCTCCTAGCGTACCTTCTGAAAAATTTGAAAAAAAGCGTACCGTCCAAATTACCACAATTAACCAAAACTTTGGGCGGAACGCCTTTTGTTAGTATTTATCAGGAGAGATACATTCCACTGATTAAAAATGAATTTATAAATGATAGAGTATTTACCAAAGTTCCTAGCGCTTTCTTTCTTGGAGTTAGCTCAGAACTTATTTGGAATTCTCCGTTTTAGTTAAAATAGTCGGGTCGATTATTGAAATAATTTTAAAAGTACCTTTTTTCTCCTTAAATTTCCATTAATTCAAGTTTTTCATAAACAGTGGAATGTATCTCTCTTGATAAATATTGCGGTAGCAGACTTAATTTGATTAAGGAGAAAGTTTTTAGGAGTACAGTGGTACGGTACGGAGGAGGATACGACTTTTTTTCACTAACAGTGGTGTAATATTCACATGTAAATGCAAATTCCGCAAGACTCTAAATGTTCTTGGTCTTGATTTTTTGTGGATCGACAAAATAATTCGCTTTTCATTAATCGATGACATATCGCAAATATTAAATCCTAAAGGAAAGAGCATAAATATAATTTATGCGATTAATCTCAAGACAGTTTAACCAAAAAATAATCTGCACAAACCCTTTTATAGTGAATTGGGACTTGAGAAGATGACAAGAGAATGAGTTATTCGAGGCACAATAATGTTCAAATACACACCCAAGCTTATTGAAAAATTGAGAAAATAAAAAATGCTAGTTCACGTATACCGGGTAACAACGATACAAATTTTAAAATTAAGAATTAAATAAAATTAAAAAAGAATTAAAATAAAAAAAATAAAATAAAATTAATTATGTTTTGTTTGTTATTTTTTGGAAATTGTAAGGATTATATTTTTGTGACATAGCATGATTTCATATGTGTTTTGATCCCGATCTTTGCTTCAAAATATTTACCACAACTGGTACACTCTGTTTTAGGCTTAATCGACTTTTTCAAAGCCTCTGTTTCTGCGCTATTTTCTTTCGTTGTTTTTGCAGAATAAAATCAATTTTTGTTGCTTTTGTTATCTCTTAGGATTCGGATACTTTTTTGTACAATACTATCTTTGTATGTGTTAGTTTTAGCCGGTTTTGTTTTGAAGCAAAAATCAGAGTTAGATCTGTCGATGTTTTCGATATTTTATGGATATTTGGGTCTGCGAGGAGCTTTGATACTTTTTTAAGGCTCATTGTTTCAATTCGTTCCACCACATCAACTAGATTGTATAAAGTATTGCATATGTTGGTTCAACAAACTTTTATTGTTTTTTGTATTTACGAATAAAAAAAAATTGCACCATAGTTTTCAAACGTCAAGAGTCTTTTTACCAAAATTTGATAAAACATGTTATCACAAATTACTTTGTTTGACACCCGGTTGCAAAGCAAATCATTGACAAACCAAAATCCCTGTTAATTCTTACCAAATCCGTCATCAAGAATCCACAAGGCTTACAAAAAACAGTTGTACCAAAACCATTTCCAGAAATGTTTGACTTGCTTGTAAGACTTTCTGGTGACGAATAAAAAACGTGTGGTAACAATATAACGTATTTGTCTCGCTGGTTGTTTTCAACACAAAAACACAATATTTCGAGTTGATGTTGAAAATACCTTTTATTTTTATAAAGTCTCTTATTTTAATAGTTATGAAGACATATGGAATGAATGGTAATGGCACTTTAATAGAGATTATTCAGTACGATCCGACCATAAGATTTAAAGTTTCCGAATATGGTCAAAAGATGTAAATTTTTAATTGAATTTTTCTTTAAGGAGAAATAGTAAAAGTTCAATTTTCGATTTTTTTAAGCATAGCCGAGAGGTCGTCTAGCTTCGGTTGGCGATCCGTGGAAAATGCTTCCCAAAAAATCAAAAATTGAACTTCAGCTATTACTATTTTAAAAAAAATTCAATTAATATTTGCAAAATTTGTTTTTTCGAAGCGACTTGTATCATTTCAAAAGCTTCTAATTGCCATTGGTTTAAAATAGAGTAAAACACCGAAAGACCTTAGTTTAAAGATTTATTTAAGTTAAAAAAATTATTTTAATTCACAGGTACAATACCATGTATGTGCCACTAACTGTGCTTACATTATTCAATTAAATAAAGAACTTATAAATCTAATTTATCCTTTTTCGGGCTCCAACGAAACGATGTAAGCATATAGGCCAAAGGCATGTTTACGACCTCAAGCTACTGTGAGACGTTCATAATAAACATTCTCACTACGAGCATCAAAAGCATTAATTTCAAATTATTAAAAAATCGTCTTATATGATCTTTAATAGAGGAAAAAACAATTCAAACTTGAATCTAAGTCTCCTTAACTGTTCACTATCTTCAGCTTACGCAACTTAATTTCTTGGTAAAACCTTTGAGGATATACTTACGTACAAAAATTACATTGATGAAATTAGATTTAAATGGAGCAAAAGGTTAAATTTAATCAAGGTTCATTCTAAAAAAGTTGAGGCTTATCACCCTCCACCCGGAATACTTGATTAGGAACTCAAATCTTTCGAAAGCAAACACTGGCGATTGTGCAAATCACGTAAAAACATAAGGGAACCGGTTGAAGCCGAATTATGATTAAATTTGAAAGTAAGAATCAATTACCGAAAATATTACCCGGATGTTTTAGTATATTTTTAGTATGTTTTATATATTGGTTCAAAAACAACAAACAAAAGAATAAGTGTCATGTTATTTATTTATTCACATAAGTGATAAGTTTGAAAGGATTTATTTTCTTTGAAATAAAATAGATAATTAATTAAGCTTTAATAAAATAACACCAAATTTTGATTTTCACGTTCTTATTTATTGATTGATTTATTCATACAAAAAGATAAACCTTAACTCAAAAAAATTTTAATAACAAACAAAGATGGATAATTTTTCAAAGCTTAACGATTTAGGTAACGACAATGCATACAACACCTTTTCGCAATACCTGTTAAATAATAACCAACCAACTCATAACTTCGAAATGTCATTCGAGCCATTCTACGATCATCTTGGCTCTATACAATATAACAATTTTCTAAACAAAGACGATACAACGATTCTCCAAAATCAGCAATTAACCGAACTCAACACACCTTCAAACATATCTGATCAATCAAATGTTACGCGAAAAGAATTCGAAGACTTTGTTCAACAGAACGACGAAAGGTTTTTAAAATTGGAGAAAGACATTGAAATTCTCGAAAAACAAATGGAAACGCAAATAACTTCGCGTCCAAGCGATGCGCGCCGAAAATTAAAAACAAAAAACGCAATTTGGACCGAGGCAGATAATAAACTAGTTCAAAAATATGCTGATAAATATAAATCTGATTCCGGTCATACACAATGGATAAAAATAGCCAGTAATCACAGCTCAGAATTCAGCGATTCAAGACATAGCGATGCGAAAAAATTGCGTGATCAGATGAGGGAAATTAAAAAAAGAAATTCAAAAGTCTAATTTTTTACAATTTTAACTTTTTGCAATATAATATTATCTCATCTGGTTTATGATATTCATCTGGTTTTTGTAGCATTTTTATTAGTTTTAATTATGTTTTGTAATTTTTTTCGTTTTTTAAATAAAATAAAATAATAAAATAATCTAACTTCTAGTTTATTTTTTCGGACACACTGATTTGTTAATTATCGAATATTACAGTTCCAAAAGAAAGGCGTTAAACTTATATGAGGATGTAAGGCGATGGGTCTGCATTCAATGCTGTCGACACAAGAGATCTCAGCCAACTAAGAATGGTTTATTACAACCGATTATGGTGCCTTCTCCCTTCGAAATTGTAGGCATCGATATTATTGGTCAACTTAAGCGGAGTAAATCAGGGAACTTAAACATACTTGTTTGCATATGTTTTTTTTACAAACTGGATGGAGGCGTGTGCATTGAGAAATATTGAAGCTGAAAACGTTGCTAAAAAGTTTTACAATTTAATAATAACGAGACATTGTTTTCCGTTTCAAGTTTTGATGACTGATCAAGGAACACAACATTTTTCGAGGCTCTCTGTGAAAAATACGGTATCAAGAAATTGCAATGCTCGTAAAAGCATCCACAAACTAACGGTAAAACAGAGCGTTTTAACAGTTTCCTAATAAATGAATTAAGCACTTTTATCTCGAAAAATTAAGATAACTGGGATGAGTACCTTGAAGACTGCCTTTTTGCATATAGAACAACAGTCAATGGCACAATACAAGAAACTCCGTTTTTCTTACTTTATGGACGTGATGCATTGTTGCCTGCAGATCTTGCCTTCGGTTCACGGGTAAGTAATAGTGATGAGACGGATCGGGGGATCGTCAAACAGATATCATGGATTACAATCTAAATTTTGTCAATAAGATGCGGGTGGCTTATGAAGCGATAATACTCTTTCTATTTGAGGATTCAGAAAAATGCTCTTCATCAACTTTAATTTCCTTTTTTTATTTCACGCGAACGTGATAATAAGGAACAGGTTATATAAAAAGATAAATTTAAAAAAATTAACCTTGTTATCCCTGGAAAATAATTTTAAAGAATTGAATTTTTTTTACAATTTTTCCCAGAATTGTTGAGATGCACTCAAGTGCTCGAAACAGAGAAGAATGACGTTCAAGAAAAAAATTACATCAAACTTTTATTTCCAGAGTTGTTAATCAGACGTTTATCTAAACAATAAACGACCTAACAGAATTTTTTTGATCGCAAAGCCATGTATGTAAGAGATAATTGTTTGGAATAAAAGTATCTAATGATCAGCTTAAATAGTTTTCAATCCTAATTGAAAAACTAATTATAATCTAAGTGATTTTAGATTTAGATTTCTTTATTTAAAATTGATTCGTACCTGATTAAGGTAAATTGCACAATTTTTGCGGAAGAGAAGTTTTAAAAAGTAAAAGTTAAATAATAAATAAAAAATTATTGTTATTGTTTTTCTATGGCTTTGTGAGAAAGACGTATGTGTGCCTTGATACATGCTCCAGCTTTGAATGATTTATTACAGTAAGAACAAATAGTAGTTGTAATGACAGTTTTAGATCGGGGATGCTTAACGATACTTTTGATGGTGCTCGCTGGATTTGTTTCTCATGGTTAAGTCGGGTTGTGTATATGTCCGACACTCCATTTCTCAGAGTCTTGAGGTACTTCTGGACAAAACTGTTCTCGTAGGCTTTGGTCCTTATTTTTGTGCTGTTTATTCGGCATATTGCTTTGCTCTTGTCTGAAACTTTATTTAATTTACTTGTGAGTGGGTGATTGTCTACTTCGATGATTCACTTCAGTAATTTGACACATGTTTGGTCAATTATTTTTTCAATCGTGTCGAGATTGTATTTTGTGCATGCTATTTCTGGGGAAATGCCGATAATATCAAGCATTCTGCGATGGTAGCTTCTCATTTCGTCCTTTGCCTTAGAGCTTATTGATGTAAGGAGAGGAGCGCTGCAAGTGAAATGACTTAGCCCATAACTGCGATAAGCGTTTCCTAATAGTTCGGTTCGAAATCCACAACGTTTTAATCGTCCGATAAGATAAGGTGTACTGTAGAACTTGCTTTACTAAGTGGTATTTAAACAAATAATCTTTACCAATTTGGACCGATTTAAATTGATACGACTAACTAGTCGCGTTTACTTAAAATAGTAGCCCTGAGGGTTTGACAATAAAGAAAGTGAAGCGAGCAGCACAAATGAGTTTTGGCGACATAATAGTAAATTTTTCCATTTTATTTAATAATAAAAAATAAAATATAAGTATCTAAATTCAAGAATAGTTTTTTATTTTATTTAAAACAGTTTTAGCGGGGGGATTATTAAAGGTTTTCAAAAAATTAAACTAAAATTTTTGAACAATTTCATTCTTGCATCAAGTATCTGTTGCCTAAAAGGTTAATATTAAGATTTAAATTACAAATTGAATTTTTTTTAGCAGTAGTAGTAGTAGTTCAATTTTAGGTTTTATTTATCATAGCCGAGAGGTCGTCTAGCTTCGGTTGGCGATCCGTGGATAATGTTAATCAAAAACATAAAACTTGGCAACTACTTTTAATACCTAAAAACTGTTTGATGGTGACTTATCTTAAGAGGTTTTACCATGAAATTAAGTTGCGTAAGCTAAAGGTAGTGAACAGTTAAAGTGACTTAGATTTAAGTTTAAATTGTTTATTCCTCTATTAAAGATCATAGATAAGTCGATTTTTTAATAATTTGAAATGTATGATGTTGATAATCGGATGAGTGACACTGTTTATGATGAACGTCATACATTAGCTAGATCATCGGCCGGTCCCTAACCCGAATTAGAAAATGGGAGGGATAATCAACAACCAAAGTTTACAAAAAAATGAGCCGTAGTCTAATAAGTAAAGTGTTCTCTAATAGAAGAATAATGCTTGGTTTGTTGTTCCAAGCTAAGTCTAAATGGTTGTTGAATTCGCAGATTTTGATAATAGGATGAGTAACACTGTTTATGATGAAAGTCCTACGATAGCTACATGTCGTAAACATGCCTTCGGCCGGTTTGATTAAATTGTTTCTTTGGAGTCCGAAAAAGGATAAATTAGATTTATAAGTTCTTTATTTAATTGAATAATGTAAGCACAGTTAGTTGATACCATACGTTTTTTTTTCATGACCCGAAAGTCTAAAAAGCAAGTCAAACATTTTTGGTAGAACTGTTTTTTGTACGTGTTGTTGACACTTGATACCGGATTTTACACGAATTATTTGAATCAATATTGCCTTTGTCGACAATTACTTCTTTCCCTGTATCGAGGAAAATACATTGCTGGATTATTTATGCACGATGAGAGGACGATGATCCGTTTTTTACGTTTTTCAACTGAATGTACGAATATGGCTATATAATGTAAATTATTAAATGAATTTTTATTACTGAAGTAGCAGTAGTAGTAGTTCAATTTTTGATTTTTTGGTAAGTATTAACCACGGATCGCGAACCGAAGCTAGACGACCCCTCGGCTATGATTAAAAAAATCGAAAATTGAACTCCTACTAATTCTCCTTAAAAAAAATTCAACTAATATTTTACATCTTATTAATGAGTGTCACTGTTTATGATGCGTTTTTTTTTCGAAAAATTAAAATGAATTTTTATTTATTTTATAAAAAATTGCTCTATTTGAGAAAGTTTTTTGGCCTTGATAAAGGCCGGGGGGTAGAATATTTATAAAAAAAGAAAAAGAAAAGCATATATTTAATTAATGCTCCACTCTTCAACAAAAAAAAACAAAATCAATCAAATAAATCTTTTTACAAACATAGAAAATAATGATGAAACGATGAATTAACAAAAACTTTCAAAAAAATCTTATTTACAATATTTTTCAACCAAAACAAATTTAACAACAAAACTACAGACTGCGCGATAATTCTGGGGTATCGTTAATAGTATTTAATGACTGTGTTGGGAACTTTATATTTTCAAATGATTCGAGCACATTAAAATTGAAAATTTGTCGGATTAAACTATTTTCTCCCTCTTGCTTGTCAACAATCTCTGTTTTCACCATTTGTGTGAAAACTTGTGTATCGTCATTTTCGATTTCTGTCTTATCTTTTAGAAAAGGATATTCTTTTGAAACTCTATTAAAAAGATCATCACATGTATCATCATCGGTTAAACAGACCAGCTCGTCTTTTTCAGAAGACTTAACCGAATTATTTGGGTTACTTTCTTGAATGCTTTTGACTTTTGGCTCTTTTTTATGAAGCTTACTTCGATTAACAAGATCGACCAGAACAACTTTACTCAACTTTGCTTTTTTGTTCGATTGAACTTGACCAACGTGCTCGTCTGATGCAACAGGTGCGGCGTGTAAAAAACCCTGAATTCTAGGCTGAACAGGGCTCTTTGTATCAAATTTTGATTTTTTGATTGAAGTGTTGGCTTCTACTTCTACATTTTTTCGCTTCTTGCTAGATAATCTGAGTTTCTCTTCCTCAAAACTCAATCTTTGGACTTCCCTTTGTTTTTCTTGCTCTATATTAAACTCCATCAGAGCTATTTTTTGATTTTTGATAAAATCAAGCTTCTCCGAGCTCAATTTATTGTTGAGGAGCTGACGTTGGTGGGATTGATCGGCTAAAATCTTTTTGAATTCACTTGTCATTTTTAATCTTACGAATTTTTTTTGGTTGTTTGAATATTTATTTTTGTATTTTAAAGGTGAATCAACTTGGAGATTTATTTTGAGTATTTATAGAAAATACTTAGAAGGAATCAACGTAGAATCAACGTTGAATCAGCATTGAATCTGCTTTAGACCATTGGATGAATCAACGTTGAAGCAACATTGAATCTGCTTTAGACCATTGGATGAATCAACGTTGAATCAACATTGAATCTGCTTTAGACCATTGGATGAATCAACGTTGAATCAACATTGAATTTGCTTTAGACCATTGGATGTTTACACGCTGAATCAACATCGATTTCTCCAAGCTGAATGCTATAAATAAGATTGTTTTTTTCAAATCAATTAACTTAAAAATGTCGAATGAAAATTTATACAATTCAAATCTCAGACCAAGATCAAAAAGGCCTGCAAGACTTTTTGCGATTACGGTTTCATTTGTCAGTCAAACAAAACAATATGTCTATGATCTTTTAGAGCAGTTTTGTTGTCGTCTTTTAGTATCAGAAGAGCCACACTTTAACAATGAGCCTCATCACCATATTTATATGAGGACTATTGAACAATACAAAATCACAGAGATAAGAGCGATAATTAATTGTGTGTACGAGAGACCTCAAATAGAAGATGAAGATGACGATGATAATGATTTCGTGTGTAACGGTGTTTTGGTTCAAACAGTTCGAAACGAAGAGACTTATTTGAAATACATCACAAAATATGATGTAAAGCCATTTTTTTTTGGTATTGCCGAAAAGAGTCTTAGTTTCTATTATACAACTATTAACTGGGCTAATAGAACAGAAAAATTTGAATACACAAATCCACATGTACTTTGTTATCCTCAATATTACAAATTACTAGAAAAAGTACATGATAATGTACAAAGAAACAACAAACACACAAGAGTTGAAATACTGCGTCCTTTTTTTAATATTATGTCACAAGATGTCTCTGAGAGTTGGCAAGCAGAAGTGGTTAACTGGTGGAATGATTGGATATGTAATGGATACAAACACAAAAAAGCTCAGTTGTATTTATGGGGTCCTTCCAACACCGGCAAGACAACGTTTGTTCATAACCTGATTAAATCTTGCGTAAATCCAACAAACGATCCCTCTGAGGACATCAATTTTGACCAGGAGGATTACTATGAAGATCAAATATTTAGGCCGACACCAAACGAAAAACGTTTTGCATGGCAAGATTTTGACCCATCATTACATAATATCGTTGTCATAGATGAATTTGACGTTTCCGAATATAATTTGACAGACTTGAAAAAAGTCCTCTCAGGTGAATGCTTAATCGCTAATCGCAAAGGATTAAGTTCATTGAAGATACGTTTTCAAATGCCAATGGTTTTTATCAGTAATCTTCCACCACCAAGTAATGATGTTTCAACTCAAATACAAGGTTTTAGAGAACGTCTTAAAATCATCAAAGCTGACAAAGCATTACATTAATAATAATTCATTTTAAGAATTTAACAATTCCACCCAAAACTTGTTTTTCATTTGAAAAACACCTACCCTCCGGCCTTTATCAAGGCCATTACTTGTTAAAGGATAAAGCATTTATTTTTTAGTTTTAAAAGATTTTATTTTTAATGCAAAATTAAAAGCAAAATGAATAGATTTTCAAAAAAAAACTTTAATATGTTTCGTATCAATTTTCCAGGACAAATATTCTGTTTTTATTTTCGTGCTAAAGGTTTCCAATCTATAAATGAGAAACAAAAAACGAAACTTGAAATTCCGATAACTTTTAGATCATCTGCATAACCTAAACCAAAACTTTGATACTTTAATTGAGATTATTTAGTACGATTCGACCAAAGATTCCGAATATAGCAATTAGATGTAAATTATTAATTTTAATAGTTCAATTTTTGATTATTTAGTAAGAATTAACCACGGATCGCCAACCAAAGCTAGACGACCTCTCGGCTATGCTTAAAAAAAACGAAAATTGAACTACTACTAATTCTCCTTAAAAAATAATTCAAATAAAAATTCATACTAATGATCATATTCTGAACCTTTGGTCGGATCGGACTAAATAATCTTTATAAAAGTATCATGATGATTCATATCATATGTCTTCTTTACATCACTCTAAAAATAAGAGACCTATAGTTTGTTCATGACTGTTACATTTAAAAAAGAGCTATCATTATTCCTTGCAATAATTTACTGCTTTTTTCTACTTAGTTTTAGCGACTTAAAAACTTTAGCTATCGATGATCACTAAAATTGAATATGTTTTTCGAGATATTTTTAAAAAACAGAATCTTATTTAATTTTATACATTCAACAATTAGATTATGTAGCTTATGTCATTCAACGTTGTTTATATCCATCATAATCATTGTCAATTATCTGAGCATCAAAAACTGCGAATTCTATATTTATTAGTAGTTAGCTTCGAACATTTAATTGAAAAGTGTTGCAATTAAAACCCATATTTGTTGCTTGTTGAAGGGTACTGTTAGCGGCGTGAAGAACTAGTTGCTGGTTGATAACTTACAATACACATCTTGTGTCCTAACTTACACTACACTTCTTGCGACTAAACGAACCACAGAGAGGAATGCTAATAAGGAAAGAATTTCGTTTGTCTTGTTGCTGTTAAATGTATTTATTAAAGTAAATTTGCTTTATTAGTATTATGTGATTGGCCTTTAAAAAGGCCGGGGGTTAAAGTGTGAAAATAATATTCACGTCATATCAATTTTTAATAGACTATTGGCCATGATTTGAGATAAACTCGATACAAAAGAATTTGGGGTGATAATGTCGGAATTCCGTTTCTGTTTTTTCCTCTTAAATTCTTCCATGCCCAGTATGCACCCTTTTCGTACATCGAAAATGATTCGTTGTCAGTCTTGGCAGACTTAATTCGTCTAATGAATTGATTAAATGTTTTTTGTTTAATATGCATTTTTGTTGTTTAAAATAGTTTTAAGAAATGTTCTTTTCTTTTAAATAAAATAGTAACGTTGATTCAACAATGAATCATCAATAGAATAAATAATTTTTTATTTTTTTTAAATTAATCAACATTGAATCCTCTAGATAATCACTAACGTTTCAGAATTAAAAAAGAATATAAAACAAAGTATTTTTTAAACCAATTTGTCATAAAAATTTAAAATTTAAGAATTGTCAAACATAAAAAGCATTAAACATGATGATAACAATACCTGTCAAATATAGACGAGGAATACAGAGATTGAAGCATTGTCACACATTGGACGAATTGTGTATGCATTATGAGAGACTCTTTCATTATTTTTTAGTTACAAACTATAATGGAAGAGCGCTTAGAAAACTAATGAATTTTTTTAACAAAAGATTTAATCAATTAAGATGAACCTTAAATTTAACCCACCGGCCTTTTTCAAGGCCACTTAAAACTCTAAAAAATAAAGCAAATTTTTTTTTGTTTTTTTTAATTTTTATCATTAATAGAAAACAGTGGGACGTTCATCATAAACAGTGTCGCCCATTCAAGCATCAAAAGCTGCGAGCTCGACAACTATTTAGAATTTTAATCTTTTGGCAGACCTCGCAATTTTTTATAAATTGCTCAATTAAATACCCAAGCTTTTGTTTAAAAAATCGACTAAACAGTTTCTCTTTCGTCCGCTTTATACCTAGATTTCCGCTCAACACATTTGAGTGGACTAAATCGAACGCGAAATCTAATTTATCGCAAGCCAAAACAATCTTTGGTTTACATTATTCTTCACCCCCTGTAAAATAAAGCTTGTCGTTAATTACCTGAAAGTCACTGTAAAAACGCATCAAAGCTCTTTGGATGTCCGTCAAATTTTTAGTAATTACGGTTGAATAGGTAATGTTAGTACGCTTAAGGTTGATAAGCAATTGAATGTCTGGATCGTTGGTTTGATCAGTCAAGTTACAAAAAGAATGGTCATATGCGTCTTCATGGTTTTGAATGACGTTTATTTTAGTTTCATTAATAACAATATGTTCATTATCTTCATCGGTCTTAGGTGGTTGCTCAATCGACCATCGGGATATTGCGTCGGCATTTGAATGCTTCTAACCACTCCTGTACTTATTTCCAAAGAGGTAGTTTCCGAATCTTACAAGCCATCGAGCAAGTCTTGCATTTGGCTTACTACAACTTATTAGCCAAGAAAGCGGTTGATGATCAGCATACACTTCAAAATGACGGCCATAAAGGTACTGATGAAAATACTCAAGTACTAAGACTATAGCTAACAGTTCCTGTTCCGTAGTCCTGTAGTTCTTTTGGGCTTTATTTAGACCTCTACTGAAGTACGCAATAGGTCTTAAAACACCGTTTTGAAGTTGATATAGTACTTCACCTACCCCTGTATTGCAGGCATCAGTATCCAATCTGAACATTGAATTTAGATCTGGCAGAGCCAGAAACAAATCAGAAGTTAAGATGGATCGCAACGTGTTGAATGATTTCTCACACTCATCGTTCCATTTAATCGAACCATTTTTTTCACAGCCATTTTTGGAGGTTAAAAAGTATAATGGAGCAGCCTACGTTGAAAATGACTATATGAATTTTCTATAATATTGAGCAAGACCAAGGAATGACTGAACTTGTGTTAAGTTAATAGGGCGAGGGTACCTATGTAAGGCCTCAACTTTGGCTGCATCGGGTTTTATGCGTCCATATGAAATCAAGTAGCACAAAAATTAAACTTCAATTTCACATTTCTTTAACGTTACTTTCAAATCGTTTTCTTTCAACGTCTCAATGACTTTGTTCAAGTGTACCAGATGTTCGCTGAGTGATCATGAATGAATTAAGATGTCGTCTAAAAACATGGAAACATACCCATCATCAATACACTCCTTCAAAACCATGTTCATCATCCTTTGGAAAGTGGCCGGTGCATAAGTTAGTCTCATTGGCAGCGACGGTGAAGTTTGAAGCAAATTTTTGGAGCAAAGCAAATTTTATTTTTTGTAACTATCTCGCGAAATTGGTTATAAATGCGCAATTATAGCGAAAAAGTATTAAATTTGAGGTTCAAAATATAATTCAAGTTAATTTATTCGGAAAAAGCCAAAATTTTAGCTATGAAAATTAAAAAAATTATTTAACGAGACTAAAATTGAATTTTTTCAAAACAGTTGTAGAAAAATCTTAAACTAAAACATCGTGAATAAATTAGTAATCAACTTTTACGAGGTCTCCCTCTTTTTGAAGCACCTCTGGGGCTAGAAACACTTCCACTCCAACTGCTTCCGCCTCTAGTACTTCAACCTCTTGTACTTCCATCTCTTGTATTTCCATCTCTAATTTCATCACGCCTATTTTCCATTTCATCATGTGTGCCTAATTTATCCTGTTCACTATCCTCAACTAAATTCGGGTTTATTATTTCACGGCTAGGGCGGGCTCTTTCTTGTTTACTTGTCTTTGAGTCCTTTCTTGAAGTTTCAACTTCAATTAATTTAGCCTCTTTTGTTTCTGTAAGCGTTTCTCTTTTTCTTCTTCAATTTCAACACAAACTTCGTCAACTGGTTGTTCATTTTCAATATTGGGTTCATTTCAATTATTTCAGTTGGTTGTTCCACATCATTTGATGTCCCATTTCTTCAACTTTTTCCATTTCATCATGTGTGCCTAATTTATCCTGTTCACTATCCTCAACTAAATTCGGGTTTATTATTTCACGGCTAGGGCGGGCTCTTTCTTGTTTACTTGTCTTTGAGTCCTTTCTTGAAGTTTCAACTTCAATTAATTTAGCCTCTTTTGTTTCTGTAAGCGTTTCTCTTTTTCTTCTTCAATTTCAACACAAACTTCGTCAACTGGTTGTTCATTTTCAATATTGGGTTCATTTCAATTATTTCAGTTGGTTGTTCCACATCATTTGATGTCCCATTTCTTCAACTTTTTCCATTTCGTCTTCAACAAGAACGCTGTATAATATTGGACAATTTCATTTAATTCACTGAGATCTACGCCATCAAAAATGTCCAAGACATCATCAGGGTCAAAACAATCGATTTCATGTGATTACTCTATATTATCTACAACGTAATTTTCCATATCATTATTTTAGACAATTGCATTATCGATTGTCTTAAAATCCCCAAACTGTTGGATGTTCTCTTATAGTTATTCCCTTTTTTTAAGCTCGATTAATGCTCTTTCTATGTCTAAATGGATTGGCAGCTTTTGATGCTTGGATGAGCGACACTGTTTATGATGAACGTCCCGCAGTAACCAGAGTGAATGTAAGTATTTACATTGAAGTAAACAAACCTTTGCCTGTTCCAAGTTTCAAGTCCAGATGAGAAAATGTGAGGAAAAATTCCAGTTAAATACCAATATAGAATTAATTTCAAACAGATGAAAATTGTTTTTTTATATTTTTTTGCCAAGGAGACTCCAGTTAGGTTCTGACTTTTTTGATAGTTACATAACAATCAGTGTTGAGAAGGGTACAATTAGCAAGAGTCAGTTGATCCCGATGTAGGACCCTGGTTTTGCAAAAGTCAACTCCCAATGAGGCTTTTATCGTTAAAAAGTTGATTGGTCCTAACTGAAAAAAAGAAAAACAAAGCTTTTGTATTGGAGACTCACGGATGGTAGGCTGTCTTCTAAAAAATTAATTTAAAAAAAAACACTTGACGAATTTTACTTCATATAATATGGATTTCATCGAATTGGATTGCGTTAGCTGTTTTTTTCCGCTATTTAAGATGAATTGTTTATGATGAACGTTCCACAGCAGCTAAACTTCGTAAACATGCCTTCGGCCTATATGGTTCAATCGTTTCGTTGGAGCCCGAAAAACTTAGTAGCAACTTAGTAGTAACTTAGTAGCTTAGTAGCAACTTAGTGGCACATACATAGTATTGTATCTTAAAATAAGATATTTTTCGACTTTGCAAGAGCATTCGACATAGTCGATCATGAAGTCGTACTAGAGAAGCTCAAAAGACAGCTCCAGAGCTGGCTTGTCTCATGGATGGCTGCGTACCTCAATTTTGCGCAAGCAGCGTGTAGTCGATAACAACGTAACAACTGACTGGAAAGAAGTTGAAGCTGGAGTGATCCAATAAAGTTTCCTGGGCCCAATACTCTTTATCTTATTCAAAGCTGACATCAATGACGAGCTCCCTACAAAAGTATGCCGATGATATCCTGACTTGCATCATCGGAAGATAAATTCCAGATGGCTTACCACAAGCAATTGTCGATGCCATCTTCAGATGGTGCCCAACAAACAAAATGCGCCATAACACAGACAAATGCAAAACGATGATACTTTTCGAATGACCTTTTAGCGTCAAGCCAAACTGTCTTGTTGAATGACAAACCACTCGAGTCATTCTCCTCCTACAAATACTTAGGAGTAGAACTCAATAAGACACTTGACTGGAGCCAACAATGGAACCGACCAAAAAAATTGACTTGTATGAAAACTTGTGCTGGACACCACTGTCGAGAGAACATTTACAATTTTGAGAGGCGTTCATTTATTGAAAACAATTTGCTTTACTTTTTAAATTTTTTATGGCCTTGAAAAAGGCCGGGGGGGGGGGAAGGGATTCAATTATTTATTTTTTTTTTTTAAATTTTTGAACAATTTCACTCTTGCATCGAGTATCTGTTGCCTCATTAGTGAAAAATTTGTATTATTTTTTTTGCTGTTTGCTTCAACAAAATGTCTGGGTTTTGGCATTGGAAAAGGGTTTTTTGGAACTCTTTCTGGCTCAGCTTGTTTTTCAATTGGAATCTGTGGAAGTGGTACATAAGTTTCGTTATTTTTGTTTCGTTTTCTTAACCTTTTGTTTTCTTGTTGATTGACAACTTTCATTAAAGGAATTTTATTTTTATTTGACATTTATTCGTCGGGTAATTATTTTGTTTTAACAATTTTTTTTAAGTTTGAATAAAAGAGGAAAAAAATTTCCTTAAATAGTACAATTGATAAGATTATTTATTCATTAATCAACATTGGTTCGCCAACTGTTCGAATTTTTTAATCATTAAATCAATATTGATTCCTCTAAACCCTAATTTATTAATTTTTTTTACTTTTTAAACAGTAGAGTGATTGGTTGAGAGAGAGACATTAAAAAAAACACTACCACTTCTAAAATTTTCCTTTTGGAAAAAAATTATCAATTAGAAAGATGAAAGTGTCTTACACAAAATTTTATTTTTCATTTTAAAAAAAACAAGCCGTTCGAACATCCAATATAATTTAAAAAAAAAATTAAGATTAGATGTTAAAATTTTTAATTTTGCAAGATTACAAATGAATGCTAAAGGACAAATCATATGGGCTTTCAAAAAAACTCACTCAATGAATTATATTGAGTCTTATACATCTCCATATCGAACTGTCTAGATAAAACGCTTGAAAAATTAATCTTGGTTAATTCACCAGCCCTAAATTGTATTAGTAAAAACAAGTTTGGATTTAGAAAAAAAACCTCTTGCAATCATGCCATTTTTGTAGTGAAAGAGACAATATTTAACTATGTTAATAAGCGCACTTGTTGTAGAGTCGCATCTTTAGATTCTGAAAAAGCATTTGATAAAGTCTGACGCGTGACGGTCACTTTTTCAAACTTCTACCCAGACTGGCCAGACCATACTGGATACTACTCAAATTTTTTTATGACTCGGCTCAAGCGGTATTGACAACAATTGTTTATCAATCAAAAATTATTATACGCGCAGTCTTATTTTGATCGTTATTTTGATAGACAGTTCAAAGTATGTCTCGTCGTAAAATAAAAAAATATCTTTATGCGTTTCATCGTCTCTTCGTATGAACTAGAATGATTCATCGAGTACAAAGTCTAAATCAAGAGGTATTTGAAATTTTTCATAAGGATTAAGGATTAGGGGGAAGATAGCTCAGTTGGTACCGTCGTTGACGTGCATGCAGAAGTTCGAATGTTCAAATCCAAATGGTGTTAAAAAAATTCAATTCGAGTTCCCAAATTATCCTCAGTTTTGTAAGTAAAACACAGCATACCCTGCTCCTGGTCGTCAAACATCAGTTTTATAAAACTTTACCTTAACTTTACTTAACTTTAGTTTCGACCAATGGATTGTGCTCGTGTTCACTTTTAATGGTTATTGGCCTCTTGTATACGATCGTTTCAGATTTACCGGGACAATTTCGGAACTTCGAATTGTTGCAACACCAAGTAATAGTATGGATTTCGGATGGGTATTTTTCGATTCTTTTAACAATATACCATAAGTCATATGGTTAAGATACGACCAAAGGTTAAGAATATGTCTACAAGATGTAAATTATTAATTTTATATTTTTTAAGGAGTAAAAGTATTAGTTCAATTTTTGATTATTTAGTAAGAGTTAACCACGGATCGCCAACCGAAGCTAGACGACCTCTCGGCTATGCTTAAAAAAAACGAAAATTGAACTGCTACTCTTCTCCTTATAAAATAATTCAACTAAAAACTTGCATCTTATGGACATATTCTGAACCTTTGGTTTGATCGTATTAAATAATCTAAATTAAGATGTCATTATCATACATTTCCATCCACCATTCATTTATTTTTACAGAATATTTTTTATTCTTAAAAATTCTGGTGAAAATTAATTTGCCTATTAAAACCAATTACTTCTTTTTATACTACTCCAATATCTTCTAAGGAAACAAAACAATTGTCAGTTTTTTCTTTTCGACTTTCTCGCTTAATAGTAATTGAAGCACCCAACACTTCACATTTTAAAAGTTTTTCGATTACACTCAACACTTTGTTACTCAATAACATTGATTAACATAATCCAAAAAAAACGAAACTGGCACCTCAACAAACTAAAAGAAAATAAAATCATTTTGATATATTTTTAAAACCAAATGGTAATTAATTAAATTAATTTTCTAAGTTTAAAATAAAACTAAAAAAAACAAGTTTTTTATTAAAAATGAAACATTAATAATCTGTCTATTTTATTGTGTTGTCTGAGAAGTATCAGTTATAAAAAGTTTTTTATTATAGAGCCTTAGCTATTTAACTCAAAAGTTTTAGTTTTTCATTAGACTGAATAATAATGACCTAGGGCATTCGAAAAAATTCAAACAAAATTGTTTTAGAAAAAAGGAACAGTTAACTGATTAATAAGATGGAGAAATTTGAGATAATTATTTATTTATCAACTTTATTAATCAATCAATTAAGAAAAAAATACATATTAAATTTATCCAAAAAAAATATAAAAAACAAAAGGAAAACCTAAAAAAGGAAAAAATTACAAATTAAATTTATAAAAAAAAATACAAAAAACAAAAGGAAAAAATTTAATTAAATAGGTTTTTTTTTATTTAGAACGTGAAACTGATCTTTCAGCTTTTTGGCTGTTTTATTTTTAGAGTCGCTGAATTCTGAGCCATGATTTTTGACGATTTCCTCCCATTGAATTCTGTTATTTTTCGGACATTTATAATCATCCGAGTATTTTAATACCAAATCATTATCCCCGGCCGTCCATTTTTTTTTGAAACTTTACTCTCGATTTCGACAGAACATCGTGACGTATCGTTCGATTTCGGGTTTTGGGTTATTAAATTTTTGAGGTATTTGAGTTCCTCTTCCAATATAGAAAAACGAGAGTTGTTAAATACAGTCCTCATATTCCTTTAAAGAAACCATTGATTGATTCGATTGAGTTGTTGATTTCGGAATTAACTCGATGTAATCTTTTTCGTTTGTGAGCTTTTTTTGGTTGTAATTGAAAAAAGACTGTTCCTGAATTTGTTGTTCGGTTAATGTCTCGATATTTTCTTCAAAATTGGGAGTCGTAAAATCTTTTGTTAAAAGGTCGGACAAAAAACTCAGTTGACTATGGTTGGCGTAGTCTTCATTCGTTTGAAATAACTGATTTGAGGTATTCATTGTTGAGTAGTTTAGATAATTTAATTTGTTAAATCTTGAATACTTATACTCATCTAACTAGATTTATGTTCAATTTTATACTTTTTCCTTAATTCTCATAGTTGCTAGTGATCAGAGAAAAAAATATTACACTTATGTTATGATATCCACTTAATTAACGGTGACATAAAAGAGGTTTCAATTATGATATCATTTCTAGTTAATACGGAAATCTTTTCAGTTACTAACCAAAAAATCAAACATTCAACTTCTGTTTTAATTTTGACACACTATTATGATTTAAGTTTACGTTTTTGTTTTATTTGTTTTTTTTTCAAAATTGAATTTAAGATACCGATGTAAACTTACGGATGTCAATCTCTTCATTTTTTAAAAAAAAATTAGTTACTCAATAAGTCGAACGGCAATTAGGCTTTGAAATATAATTCATAAAATATAATTCTGGTTTTAAATGGTCAACAACGTAGTCAATTAGCTCAGTGTCGTTTAGGCGGTCATATATATGATTTTTCTCAATAACTGTTTCAAATCAGGTTTATTGTACTCGGTTGCAACACTACATCACAGGTTTTCTCGATCAGCTTATCACAAATCTCACTATTACAACGACGAGCCCCATTGCAGTTGATGCAAAGTTTCTTTGAGATTTTGCAATAATAAGCCGAGTTATCACGAGATCCGCATTTGTGACAGTTGTGGGGACTCGAAAACGATTTATGATTCAGGTCGCCACATCGATTAAAGATATTGGCGTGTACAACTCTAGGGCTGTTGTTTCAGCTTATGAATCTCATTCCCAATATCTCCTATATACAGCATTGTGAAAAAGTTAGGAAACTTTTGAAAATTTTTCGATTAGTTTTATTTTAAATTGATTTATTGAATACGCAAAAAGGAAACATTAAAAAAAGTGGTATATTACAAAAAGAACAAACATTAGGCTACAAAAAAATCATATATTCGAAAAAAAAATCTATTGTCCAAAGACACACAATTTGATTAACAAAATCGCCTCTGAAATTTTTCAAAAAAAAATTGTGAAAAAGTTAGGTGCATCTGCTTTAAAATGAAGATATTTCCACTAGTATCGCGTACACCCCCAGTTATTTTTCAATCACTCACTTATTCTGTTAGGAATTGAGTCTACTAAGTTTTCTAAGATTGTTTTCGGGACGTTAGTGAGGATATTTGGTACAATTTTTATCAATTGGTTCAATGGCCTTGGTTCCTGTTTGACGATCTCCTCCATAAGTACAACCTACTCCATAAGCTTTCGATACAATTTTGATCAGGACTGTTTGCAGGCCAAGATAAAAAGTCTTTATTATTATCCTCAAACCATTTAGTGACTATTCCGGCTCGAAGGCATGCGGCATTGTTCTGCTGGAAAACAAACGGTTCGTCTTGTCGAAGTAGATCTATTGAAGGGACAAAGCTATTATCAAGAATATCAATGTATTTTTGAGAGTTTAGTCTCCCGTCGAATATACAAAAGAGCCCAAGTCCACAATAGCTAACCATACAGCACCATATTCTAATTGAACCACTTCCTTGCTTAGTTCGACTTAAAATGCATTCTTGGTTGTATTTTTAAGATGAAACTCTTCTTTTTTTTCTACTATCTACCTCAATATTCATCTCATTACTAAACATAACTTGTCTCCAATTTGCCTTGCCCCATGACTTTAGACTCAGCAAAATAATTTACGAGCTTTTTTGTGAGCCTTTGATAAACATGGCTTTCGAATCGAATTCAAGCTTGTTCGAAAGTAATCTTCGCCGAACCAATGAGGATGATGCTCTCTTCACATTTGATAGTTTCCATTCTTGTGCAAGTGCGTGAGATTGTGCTGTTCGTTTTTTTTTTATCAAACGGACCGATTGACAGTCATCTTTGGGAGTTGAAATCTAAAGCCTTCCAGATCTTGAAGCTTGAATAAAAGCTACAAAATAGTCAAAAATCGTCTTGGTAGAATTTTTCTTAAAAAAGAAATGAGTGTTCAAATTTTTGGAAATACGCTAAAATAGCGTATTCGGTGCTTCTAGTGTTAATTTAACGACCATGTATAATCAAGTCCCGCCTGTCGTCAAAACTTTCACGTTTCCATAAATTATTTTGCCATTCGCTTGCTCCATACCATTAAGCTCTGTCGCTAACTCATCAATCCGTATTGTCCGTAATCCATCTCACAACTGAAAAACCCCCTTTTCATCGTCAAATCAACATCAAACATCAGCAGAAAAACTTTCTAACGAAGTAAAATATTTAGTTCATAATTGATTATAATGATTCAGTAATTAGTAAAAAACTGGTCGAGCCAAATAAAAACTCATTTTTTTATGACAAGAAACTAATCAAACGAAAATAAACGAATCAGATTGTTCAGAAACAACAATAAAAGTTATTATTAAATTAACTTAACAAAAAAATATACACCTATTTATTAATTTTACTAGGTTACAGTCTGATAAGTACGATACTTGGACTATTGTTTTTTACGTTTTTCGACTGAATGTACGAATATGGCTATATAATGTAAATTATTAAATGAATTTTGATTACTGAAGTAGTAGGAGTAGTAGTTCAATTTTTGATTTTTTGGTAAGGTAAATTGAACTCCTACTAATACTACTCCTTTAAAACAAATTAAACTAATATTTTACATCTTATTAATGAGTGTCACTATTTATGATGCGTTTTTTTATTCGAATAATTAAAATGAATTTTTATTTATTTTATAAAAAATTGCTCTATTTGAGAAAGTTTTTTGGCCTTGATAAAGGCCGGGGGGTAGAATATTTATAGAAAAGGAAAAAGAAAAGCATATATTTAATTAATGCTCCACTCTTCAACAAAAAAAAAACAAAATCAATCAAATAAAGCTTTTTACAAACATAGAAAATAATGATGAAACGATGAATTAACAAAAACTTTCAAAAAAATCTTATTTACAATATTTTTCAACCAAAACAAATTTAACAACAAAACTACAGACTTAGCGATAATTCTGGGGTATCGTTAATAGTACTTGACGACTGTGATGGGAACTTTGTACTATCAATTGATTCGTGCTCATTAAAATCGAAATTTTGTCGGAATAAACTAAATTCTCCTTCTTGCTTGTCAACAATCTCTGTTTTCACCATTTGTGTGAAAACTTGTGTATCGTCAATTTCGATTTCTGTCTTATCTTTTAGAAAAGGATAATCTATTGAAGCTCTATTAAAAAGATCATCACATGGATCATCATCGTTTAAACAAACTACCTCGTCTTTTTCAGAAGACTTAACCGAATTATTTGGGTTACTTTCTTGAATATTTTTGACTTTTGGCTCTTTTTTATGTAGCTTACTTCGATTAACAAGATCGACAAGAACATCTTTACTGAGTTTTGCTTTTTTGTTCGATTGAACTTGACCAAATTGCTCGTCTAATGCATCAGGTGTTGCTTTTAAAAAACCCTGAATTCTAGGCTGAAGAGGGCTTTTTGTATCGAATTTTGACTTTTTGATTGAAGTGTCGGCTTCAACTTCTACAATTTTACGCTTCTTACTGTTTAAACTAAGTTTTTCTTCCTCGAAACTCAATCTTTGTGCTTCCCGCTGTTTTTCTTGCTCTATATTGAACTCCATCAGAGCTATTTTTTGATTTTTGATAAAATCAAGCTTCTCCGAGCTCAATTTATTGTTGAGGAGCTGACGTTGGTGGGATTGATCTGCTAAAATCTTTTTGAATTCACTTGTCATTTTTGATCTTACTAATATTTTTTGGTTGTTTGAATATTTATGTTTCTATTTTAAAGGTGAATCAACTTGGACATTTATTTTGAGTATTTATAGAAAATAATTAAAAGGAATCAACGTAGAATCAACGTTGAATCTGCTTTAGACCATTGGATGAATCAACGTTGAATCAATATTGAATCTGCTATAGACCATTGGATGAATCAACGTTGAATCAGCATTGAATCTGCTTTAGACCATTGGATGAATCAACGTTGAATCAACATTGAATCTGCTTTAGACCATTGGATGAATCAACGTTGAATCAGCATTGAATCTGCTTTAGACCATTGGATGAATCAACGTTGAATCAATATTGAATCTGCTATAGACCATTGGATGAATCAACGTTGAATCAGCATTGAATCTGCTTTAGACCATTGGATGAATCAACGTTGAATCAACATTGAATCTGCTATAGACCATTGGATGTTTACACGCTGAATCAACATCGATTTCTCCAAGCTGAATGCTATAAATAAGATTGTTTTTTTCAAATCAATTAACTTAAAAATGTCGAATGAAAATTTATACAATTCAAATCTCAGACCAAGATCAAAAAGGCCTGCAAGACTTTTTGCGATTACGGTTTCATTTGTCAGTCAAACAAAACAATATGTCTATGATCTTTTAGAGCAGTTTTGTTGTCGTCTTTTAGTATCAGAAGAGCCACACTTTAACAATGAGCCTCATCACCATATTTATATGAGGACTATTGAACAATACAAAATCACAGAGATAAGAGCGATAATTAATTGTGTGTACGAGAGACCCCAAATAGAAGATGAAGATGACGATGATAATGATTTCGTGTGTAACGGTGTTTTGGTTCAAACAGTTCGAAACGAAGAGACTTATTTGAAATACATCACAAAATATGATGTAAAGCCAATTTTTTTAGGTATTGCCGAAAAGAGTCTTAGTTTCTATTATACAACTATTAACTGGGCTAATAGAACAGAAAAATTTGAATACACAAATCCACATGTACTTTGTTATCCTCAATATTACAAATTACTAGAAAAAGTACATGATAATGTACAAAGAAACAACAAACACACAAGAGTTGAAATACTGCGTCCTTTTTTTAATATTATGTCACAAGATGTCTCTGAGAGTTGGCAAGCAGAAGTGGTTAACTGGTGGAATGATTGGATATGTAATGGATACAAACACAAAAAAGCTCAGTTGTATTTATGGGGTCCTTCCAACACCGGCAAGACAACGTTTGTTCATAACCTGATTAAATCTTGCGTAAATCCAACAAACGAGCCCTCTGACGACATCAATTTTGACCAGGAGGATTACTATGAAGATCAAATATTTAGGCCGACACCAAACGAAAAACGTTTTGCATGGCAAGATTTTGACCCATCATTACATAATATCGTTGTCATAGATGAATTTGACGTTTCCGAATATAATTTGACAGACTTGAAAAAAGTCCTCTCAGGTGAATGCTTAATCGCTAATCGCAAAGGATTAAGTTCATTGAAGATACGTTTTCAAATGCCAATGGTTTTTATCAGTAATCTTCCACCACCAAGTAATGATGTTTCAACTCAAATACAAGGTTTTAGAGAACGTCTTAAAATCATCAAAGCTGACAAAGCATTACATTAATAATAATTCATTTTAAGAATTTAACAATTCCACCCAAAACTTGTTTTTCATTTGAAAAACACCTACCCTCCGGCCTTTATCAAGGCCATTACTTGTTAAAGGATAAAGCATTTATTTTTTAGTTTTAAAAGATTTTATTTTTAATGCAAAATTAAAAGCAAAATGAATAGATTTTCAAAAAAAAACTTTAATATGTTTCGTATCAATTTTCCAGGACAAATATTCTGTTTTTATTTTCGTGCTAAAGGTTTCCAATCTATAAATGAGAAACAAAAAACGAAACTTCTACCGTAAACTCTTGCCTATAACTCTAATGGAGATGAATGGGAATTTCCAATCAATCGCCATTAGAGTTATAGGCAAGAGTTTACGGTACTTGAAATTCTGATAAGCTTTAGATCATCTGCATTACCTAAACCAAAACTTTTAAGCTATTTTAATAAATCATAGAGTTATATTCCGAACAATGTCGGAACAAGTACTGATCCTTGCGGTACACCACTACTCATTTGTTCCAATTTGAAAAAGTTTACCCATAACCGCTTTTTTAACAAATTTAAAGTCTGGTTTGTAATATATAGATAAATAGAAGACATATTGTATGAATGATAATGAGACTTTAATTGAGATTATTTAGTACGATTCGACCAAAGATTCCGAATATAGCAATAAGATGTATATTATTAATTTTATTTTTTTGAGCAGTAAAAGTAGTAGTTCAATTTTTGATTATTTAGTAAGAATTAACCACGGATCGTCAACCAAAGCTAGACGACCTCTCTGCTATGCTTTAAAAAACGAAAATTGAACTCCTGCTACTTCTCCTTAAAAAATAATTCAAATAAAAATTTATACTAATGGTCATTTTCTGAACCTTTGGTCGGATCGGACTAAATAATTTCTATTCAACTGTAATGATCATTCATTTCATATGTCGTCTTTACATCACTCTAAATATAAGAGACTCATAGTTTGTTCATGACTGTTACATTTAAAAAAAATCTATCATTATTCCTTTTCATTTTCGACTTAGTTTTAGCGACTTAAAAACTTTAGCTATCGATGATCACTAAAATTGAATATGTTTTTCGATATATTTTTAAAAAACAGAATCTTATTTTATTTTATACATTCAACAATTAGATTATGCAGCTGATGTCATTCAACGTTGTTTATATCCATCATAATCATTGTCAATTATCTCAGCATCAAAAACTGCGAATTCTATATTTATTAGTAGTTAGCTTCGAACATTTAATTGAAAAGTATTGCAATTAAAATCCACATTTGTTGCTTGTTGTAGGGAGAAGGTACGTACTGTTAGCGGCGTGAAGAACTAGTTGCTGGTTGATAACTTACACTGCACTTCTTGTGTCCTAGTAATAATTAATATTATATCTGGCTCTAAATAAACTCTAATTGGCGAGTAAGTTTAATAGTTTATGCTTTTTATTTGAGAAAAATATGAATTTTGGTATCTTTGAAAACAAGTTATAATAAAGTAATGGAAACAGAAAATATCTTTTTATCAAAAACTATGAATTCCAAACAACCAGTAAGCCTGCAACATGATGGCGCTGCGACTTAACGAACCACAGAGAGGAATGATAATGAGAAACGAATTTCATTTGTCTTGTTGCTGTTAAATGTATTCATTAAATGAAATTTGCTTTATCAGTATTATTTGATTGGCCTTTAAAAAGGCCGGGGGTTAAGGTGTGAAAATAAATTTCACGTCGTGTCAATTTTTAATAAACTATTGGCCATGATTTGAGATAAACTCGATACAAAAGAATTTGGGGTGATAATGTCGGAATTCCGTTTCTGTTTTTGCCTCTTAAATTCTTCCATGCCCAGTATGCACCCTTTTCGTACATCGAAAATGATTCGTTGTCAGTCTTTGCTGACTGAATTCGTCTAATGAATTGATTAAATGTTTTTTGTTTAATATGCATTTTTTTTGTTTAAAATAATTTTAAGAAATGTTCTTTTCTTTTAAATAAAATAGTAACGTTGATTCAACAATGAATAATGCATAGAATAAATAAATTTTTATTTTTTTTAAATTAATCAACATTGAATCCTCTAGAAAATCACCAACGTTTCAGAATTAAAAAAGAATATAAGACAAAGTTTTTGTGAGCCAACCTTTCATAAAAAGTTGGATGTAGACGTATCTACATCCATTAGAGGATGATCATCGATGAAAAAATCTCAAAAAGTCATCTGTTTTTCACCAAAAAACTGTTGCCTGGGTAGTTCTGTACTGAACCGCATCTCTTCAGGGGTCCAATTAGGTATGGTTTACTGCTTATTATCTTTTCGACACGGTCTCATTGTTGATTCCAATCAAGTGAATTTTTTATTTCAACTCCCAAATATTTATACAATGATACAAATTACTCTCTTATAAATCTCTTATAAACTCTCTAATTAACTCTCTTATAAATTCTCCATCAAAAACATAATCTTTAAAAGGTTTTAATTTCTTATTATCATGTTATCGTTTAAGCAATATAAATTTCGGTTCATAAAATCCAAAGTGATCCACATAAATCTTATGCTGTTTGTGCACAGTAGTCAATGCTTCAAAACAAATTTTAAACTCGCTTGAAAATATAGATACAGCGTTTTCAATTAAACAGTTATTCTCATTATTTTCTTTTTCTTCTTTAAGATGGGTTTTAAAATCGAAAATAATGAGTAGAATTTTCGAGAACTTTCAGTTGATCAAATCCAAAACTTTTTGAGAGATGTTTACAGATTTAAAAAAAAACGATTTTGAAAATTAAAGTCAATTTAAATCCTCTAAAAAATCTAATTGTCTTGATCAATCATTGAAGAGCATTTTTCTTCTTCTTATAACTCCACATTACACACATACGGTATTTTGATTCAAATGTCTTAATGGGTCAAGATTTTTATTGTCGTTAAATCTTTTCATCACTCTACAAGTTTTTTGATGCTCTCTCCATTTTCTTCATGATGGACTTAAAAAATCTCAACCACAACATTTACAGAGAAGCCGAAATTTTGGAACCCCCTCCCTCTTTTCAAGTGTCTTCAAATTCGAGTGCTGGGATAAATAATAACATTAAGTAAAACGCTAAACTTAGGTTTCGATTTTAAGAGCCGGTTTAAAAATTCAAATGAAAAGAAAGGTAAAGCTTTCTATCTTTTTATTCAGAAAATAAATTTTTATTCGTCTAACTTGAGTTTTGTTAAATAAATCGTAATGTTAAGCTTATGAAAAACAAAAATTCTGTGTTTGTCTACATTGAGCTTGACAACACTTATTGTATTTTAGATGACCAGCAAGGAAAGCTTATAGACTTTGAACAGGTGATTTTTTAAATTAGATTTGTATCGATTTTTTTGTTTTTTTTATTTTAAATTTGGACATGTATTCATGTCACTCATATTCCAGGTATCGAATAAATAAAGCGGTAAACAACGGGAGAATTTTTCCTCTTTCAATAAACGAAAATGAAAATTTATTTGGCCAAAAACACTGTTTGCTTTGGCGACGACCGACCTCACAACATTGTTTGAGGTCTTTCTATTGATTCTTTTCATTTAACGTATGTGAACCAGCCGAGTCGATATATATGCACACTTAGGCCAACTCAAAAAAAGATACACTGTTTAACATTTTGACAAAACAATTTTTTCCCAGGTCAATCGACCAAATAATACTCTATTCAATTTTTAATACTACCAAGTGCTTAGTATTTAAAAGTTGTGTTTAATAGATTGGATAAGATTAAGTAAAAACATTTTCTATCCAAAGTATTTGCCGGTATAATAAAACACAAACGACTTCTAGATTACACTCATAGGAATTTTTTTTAAGAATCAAAATTATAATTTAGGAGTATCAGCTGCGATTCTTGTACTATTTAAAAATTAAGTTAAGTTAAATTCCGAAAATGACCATGAGATTTAATTTTTTAGTTTAAATTTTTCTTAGAGTAGTAGAAGTATACTTCTACTCTACTTCTAAAAAATGAACTACTATAGTAGTTCATTTTTTTATTTTTTGGTAATAATTAACCACGGATCGCCAACCGAAGTTAGACGACCTCTCGGCTATGCTTTATAAAATCGAAAATTGAACTCCTACTACTACTCATTAAAAAATAATTCAACTAAAAATTTAAATCTTATGTTCATATTCTGAACCAAGCAGTGGCGGCGCTACATTGTGGCGAACTGTGGCGGACTTTTCAAATATTACTGAGACAAACTTTTCAATTATTACTTTGGCAACACGGTAATAATAAAAAAGGACTGTTAAAGGTCTCGGAGAATATTTTAAACCAGACATGTGATTGGGAAGAGGAATAATGACATAACTGGTTTACCACAAACATTTATTTTAGCCATGAGACGTCGTAAATTTTTAAAATATCGCCCGGTTAGAATTAAAAATTCAGTTGAGAACCTTACTGATTACTTTGAGGGAAATCTTAATCGAAAAAAATACCCCATAAAATATTTTCGTATAACATACAAATGGTTAAACGGAAAAGTGTAGATAATATAAAAAAAATAATGAACTGCGATTTTATATGGGTTCCAATGACAAAAAGTTTAAACCCCAAAAAGCCGCTGAAATAAATTATAGCCCTATTTTTGGGCCTTTAATGTGTTGTTTTTTTGAATAAACCAAAAAATGAGGGGGTAATTTTCTGCTGAACCCGACAATGAAATATTAGCAGGAGTGAGTGAAAGGCGTGGTGGTTAAAACTATTCGTTTAAAGGTTACCCCACTCTAGGAGGCTCATGCAAACCATGTGGTTATAGTCAAATGTCATCATCTCCAAGTAAAAATCAACACTATTGTGATTTTGAGCAGGCATATAGTAAAAAGGGTAGGAAATTTCGAGGAAACCAACTTGTAAGAGTGGCAGGCTTGTCAAAAAAATTGTTAGGAAAAAAACAAAAAAAATAAAAATATTGAATTAGTATTTTATTTAGTATAATAAAGTTGTTATTTTAACGTTTCTATAAGCCTATTTATTTATTTTTAATATCTGGATTTGGCCGCCCAGCGCAGAATATTATTTCAAGACATAAAAGAGATGTCGTAGACCAAACTAGAGAAATCTTGTACACGTGATATCATAACATAAATGCATCTTTGGATATCTAGTTTCAAATTTCACTTGTATCGAAAATCATTTGTTTATTGCTGGGGAACGTAACACCCTGTAAATTGTGAACAGTTGAACAATAAAATGTTTGCCAAAAGAATACTAAAAGAGTAATTTTTTTTGCAGAGTCATGTAAGCAGTATTCGTCTAAGCATGTTTTACAAATTTCTTTCTTTTGTGGTATCACAGTAACAACAGTTTTTGTTTTGAATAAATAGACTTTCCACTCAATATCTGTAGTATTAAACTCTTGCTCATTAATTAAATGAATTCGGTAGTTAGACTTTTTTTTGTCGATAGCATATATAATCTCATTACAAATTGGCCAATTTTTTTTAAGATGTATACCCACCAGATTTCCACACGAACCATTAATTAAACTATATATGAACCAATTTTTATTTTATTGTCATCATCACATACATTACCGGGAATTGACATTAGATATTTCGAAAGAAAATCATTGTTTTTGTGGTAGATGCAGCTATCCACAAAAAAAGTTGGCACTGTGGTTTTAAAAGCCTCAAAATGGTATTGGTCAAATAAATAAACTTTGTATTCTTCTTGTGGCAAATGTAGGTATTTAAGATTTAAAATTTTCACATGTAATCCACATATGCTGGAATTGAATTGTACAAATTGTTTTGAACAGAATTTGCATAAGAATTCAAATAAGAAATGCAATGGGGAATTCAGCAAATTTATCAAAGTCGCCATTAATTATTTTTTCGATTGTTTTTAACTGGGTATTTACTATTTTACTAACAATATCTTCTCGAATAACCTTTTTTCAACACAAAATTTGCTAAAAAAATCTAAAAACATGTCTATTTTTGTAATATCATAGACTATTTTTTGTTTTTCCAAACAATTTGTTTCACTATTCACATAAGTTGTATATGAGTCGTCGATAGTTCATTTCAGAATAAACACAAATGTTTCTATTTCGATATTTTTGACAAAGCGATTGAGTTTGGCGGTTGGTTGGTATTTAAAAAATTTCACAAGACTTCCCAAACTAGCATATCTGTAAAAATCACTTTTGATTTCAATAAAAAGTTTTGACTTGTATACTGGTCTGAGTTGGGCAGAATCGCCATATATACCCACATGTACGCGGTCAATAATACTACAAGTCTTATTATATTTGCAAACAAGAAAAAAAAAACTGAAACGTCTTATATTTTGCAATATTTTCTAAAAGTAGTAATAATTTTTGTTTATAGGGACGCCTAATTATTTTACCGGCAGCATTTAAAAATGATGGTTGACGAATTTTAATAAAAGAATCTTGAGAAGCAAACTTCTTAAATCTAAATAAAAATTTACATGATAATTAAAGTAATCTTTTTTTCTAAATAATCTTTTTAATTGATCCTCTACAGAAATTTTATAGAATATATGTAATCTAAGTTAAATTAAATTTTAGTCATAACTAATAACAGCGGTCAAAAGATACACACCTTGATAAACATTTAGAACAAGAATGTTATTTTGGGTGCTCA